>JAODKF010000047.1:17402737-17412993 GCA_026779585.1 Mormyrus proboscirostris
ATTTGGATAACCTCAGTTTTATAAAAAGTAGGGAAATTTCAGGTTTTACTACACTTTGGGGACAATTCGGTCCTCAAATGTGATCTATGCAAACACACACACACAAACACAAACACACACGCCGAACCAGCCAGGAAGCTAGGATAGACATATTTTTTCCCCCTGCCACCATATTCCTAATCCTCTCAGAAAGTAGAAGACATGCTGCGATTTTAAAGGTCTGCTTTCCATCCTGACGCAGATGGTCTCCTGGCATTGCTGTCTACCTCTGTGTCAGCATACGGCAGAAATGGCGTTGTTTGGTTACACCCCCTCCCGCCATTCACAGCTGAGCGCCCCCTAGAGGACACAGACCTCTTCGCATCCCTTGATGATGCAGCAGCAGAGGTGTCCACAGGGCTTAGGGTTGATCATGGTGGGCACGTGCTCCTTGGTCATCAGGTCAGTGAAGAACTTCTTGCTTCGCTCTGCCTTCTTTCTGCAGGTGACGTAACCCGACCCCCCCACGAATTTAAAACATCACACTGTGCACCAACGTCATCTTCAACAATCAGTCAGTCATGCCAAAAATGACAAAATATCTTAAAAATAAAAAATTCCATTTAGGTCTGATGAGCCGCGCTCCTTTAAGGAGATGTTACAAACATTGGGATTTAAGTTTAATGGCAGAAATTTAGCTACGAGATGCCGGTGCTAGCCTATGGTGTCCTTAATACATGCACATATCATCGTTAAGTTCAGGATCTGAACACCAAATGAGCTTCCGAATACTGACAAGCCTCTTGCCATGTCCCCCAACTCAGAGCTTCCGTGTTGCTGCAGGCAGCATTGGGGACACGCTGACAATCACACTCACTGTCACCAGAAGACCCAAAGCACCTGGTAGAAGCGGCTAATGATATGCTCCCTGTTTGCTGACACTTACTGAGGTGCCAGTTATCCATCCATCCATCCATGTTCCATAACTGCTTATCCAGGATGAGTCACTGTTAGTCTGGAGGCCATCCCAGACAGTACAGGCCAATAGGCAGGCCAACACCCTGGACAGGATGCCAGTCTTCCACAGGACACTCTTATATTCAATTACATGAATTAATACATTCCTAACCTATGTAGCTACTATATCCTGACAGTTTCAAGTTACAATCGTTTTTTAGCACAAAAGACAATTGCTACTCCCAGACTACAAGAATGGAGTCAGTGCGTAATGCAGTTGATGAGAACATCCCAATAGCACCTCTGCATAATTCAGGCCCTCAAAACAAACAACATACAGAGGCCAGAGTTTAAGCGGATGCAGGTGGTAAAATTAGAAACTAGCGGTAAGCACATACAATATTGCATCACAAGTAACCCATGGCAACACAGTCCCACAGCTCTGCTTGGAAACATGACAGATATCTTCTAGCCTCAATCGCTTCACTGGAGATGTATACTCAAATAAACACTATAACATGCTGCGGTCATATTGTGCATGGTGGTGTATTTTTACATAGTTAGCTAAATGCTTTGTCAGAACAAACACTCACGGTAACTACATTTAACTGATGCTTTTATCCAGAGTGACTTGCAATAGAGGGAAAGGTTACTATTTGCATGGGCTCCCTTGGAATTTGAACCCATGACTTTAGTGCAATACTCCACTTGTTGAACTACAAGAACCAGTAATATTAATGCATCAATGTGACGTCTCACTTGTAGGGACAATTTACAACAATGCCAGGAAATTGTCCAGCTGCAAACAAATTTGAGCCCCAAGGGGTCCATTTCAGGGATCAGAACCTCCCCACTTAAGCCAAGATCACATTTCAGGAGTCGTGCAGTGTGAGCGGCACAGTGATCTGACGATTTCAGGAGTCGTGCGATTTTGAGCGATACAGCGATCTGACGATTTCAGGAGTCCTGCAGTGTGAGCGGCACAGCGATCTGACAATTTCAGGAGTCCTGCAGTGTGAGCGATACAGCGATCTGATGATTTCAGGAGTCCTGCAGTGTGAGCGGCACAGCGATCTGACGATTTCAGGAGTCGTGCAGTGTAAGCGATACAGCGATCTGACGATTTCAGGAGTCATGCAGTGTAAGCGGCACATCGATCTGACGATTTCAGGAGTCGTGCAGTGTAAGCGGTACAGCGATCTGACGATTTAAGGAGTCGTGCAGTGTAAGTGGCACAGCGATCTGACGATTTCAGGAGTCCTGCAGTGTGAGCGGCACAGCGATCTGACGATTTCAGGAGTCCTGCAGTGAAAGCGGTACAGCGATCTGACGATTTCAAGAGTCCTGCAGTGTGAGCGGCACAGCGATCTGACGATTTAAGGAGTCGTGCAGTGTAAGCGGCACAGCGATCTGACGATTTAAGGAGTCGTGCAGTGTAAGCGGTACAGCGATCTGACGATTTAAGGAGTCGTGCAGTGTAAGCGGCACAGCGATCTGACGATTTCAGGAGCCGTGCAGTGAAAGCGGTACAGCGATCTGACAATTTCAGGAGTCCTGCAGTGTGAGCGGCACAGCGATCTAACGATTTCAGGAGTCGTGCAGTGTAAGTGGCACAGCGATCTGACGATTTAAGGAGTCGTGCAGTGTAAGCAGCACAGCGATCTGACGATTTCAGGAGTCGTGCAGTGTAAGCGGCACAGCGATCTGACGATTTCAGGAGTCGTGCAGTGAAAGCGGTACGGCGATCTGACGATTTCAGGAGTCGTGTAGCGTGGATGCGGCCTTAAAGACATAAGCGTGCCTCACAGGACTCCTTCCTCTGTCACCCTAAACGCCACTCTGTGGTATTTCTAGCCCACTGCCCCCATTTCGATGATTAGCTCCCATCCTTATCAGCCGCGCCTCTCCCCCCCCCCCGGCTCCCACCTCTAACTTGTACCTTCTCTGACAGGCAGCTGTTTCTGGTTTACACACAAGCAGCCTGTAGGGACCTCGTCTCATAGCACATTGCCATAATCTTGCCTTCGGTTAAGCTTGGCTCTGTTTCATTACATATTTATACTAGCCTTGTGCATCTACCCAGTACCGGTATAGCAGATTGTATGTTTTGTCCTATACATTTTACATTTTATCTTTTGGTCAACAACAGACACCTAATTATCACATTTTCCAGTCCGCTTTCATTTTCATGATGCATACACAGAATGCATTAAAACTGATCCAGTATATTTTTTTCCTTTTCACATACCTGTTATAATCCCTATAGTTAAAAAAAGAAGATAAAACTCATTATGTTTAACAAACTGCAGACAATTAAAATAAAAAAAAAAAAAACTTACTGAAACCCAGTTAGAAAGACAAAAGCCACGAATTTTTACAACAAAATGTTCCTGAACAATTTCGCAGTATTTCCTAGTTTTTCACTGGCCAATTAATTAGGCCATAAGAGACCGTTAGGGGGCGCCGTCCTGACTGGAAACACTTATGACATACACGTTTCTCCGGCTCCGCAGAAGAAGGATGATGAGCGAGAGAGTACCTCACCTCTCCGTGTTTAGGGACATGAGCTTTGCCACATTGTAGCAGATGCGAGCCTCTAGCACAGTGCAGTTCTCGTAGGCCTGTCTGTGTCACAGCAACAGAGCGTTAGCATGGAAACTTCCGGAAAAACAGCTGCACACAGTTTCCAGTTGCGAACACATAAACATAAGGTTGAGATCCCAGTCAAATTTCCTTTGCTTTACCTACATGACACTTCCTCATTACTGGATTATCAGCATGTCAGATATCGGCAATAAAAATTAATATTTTTAAAAAGATTTCACTTGGTACTGGCATGACAAATTTTAGTTACTGTTTCCACAAATTAAACATATTTTACCAAATATGTAAAGTTTAAGGCATCACTAAAAGGTTATTTAACAGTATGTATGGAAATGTATTCTGCTGGCATTTCGGTTATGTATTAATCTCTGCCGCATTGCTATGGATCACAGAATCTGAGTGCTGTTTTTTTAAGCTTGCCTCTGATGTGATTCTCACTGCTGTAGTATTAATTCAGTACTTTTAGTACTGTCAGTATTGCACATGGGCCCCCCGGAAAACCACAGAAACAGCAGCACTGCACAGCAGATGAGAGTCTTTCATTACACTAGACATCCCTGCAGATACAAACCCACCCCCCCCCCGGAATCATTCTGAAAAACACCCGGATTTCTAAGTGTGAGAGCATCATTAGCCACTGCATCCCAGCATCCCATACTTCCTCGTCGTGTAAGCAGGTGAAAATTACACAAGCATACTTACTCAAAGTGCTGCTTTATGTGGCTCTCCTCGGCGTACTTAGAGATCCCGTTTATGAACAAGGTGCGTTTCACCTGCAGGGGGGAAGAATCAAGTGATTCCTCACGGCAATTTAATCTCAAAAACGGAGGCGGCTGCCGACACAAGCAGGCTACAGCTGCCCTGATCTGTCTTTATAGCAGCTTATTAATAGATTAACTAGCATCTGGCTCGTATTTTGCGGCCTTTGTGGAACTCACAGGCAGGAACAATCTACCCCCAAAACACAGAACAATACACCTACAACTAGAATTCAAATGAGGAGAAACACACTGGCCTGGGGGGCTGACCTTGCAGGAGATGCCCATAGCTTACATTAGCTGACCCTCCCCCCCACGAGTTGGCCTCAGCCTAGCCTACGCTAGGTGACCCTACCTTACAAAAGGTGACCCTACCAGATCATCCTCTTTGTAGTGCATCTTGGAGGTGTGTCTTCTCATGCTGTACACCGTCAACAGGAGGTACATAAACGCAAATGAGGTGTGCAGCCAGAGGAGGTTGTTCCTGTGAGGTATAAACACAACGTCACCTCATCTGACTCCCCAAAGAGACACAAGCATACAGAAGCACACAGATTAAATAAATATATGCATATGTACATATCACTTTCATTTCAGTCACTCGACTCCTTAATTTTATGCACCTTTCAACGTACTCACCCAGAATTTAGGTTTGCTATAGTAGTTCGTCCAAAGCTGTAGGCATTATTCTCTGAAAAGAAGTAGATTCAACAGTTTCATGAAGACCCTCAATATCAAAGCATTTTTTTCAGTTCTCAAAAATTACATCTATATTTTTTCATCAGGTCCATAAGGAGTTCAATTGACTAGATGGTCCATTTTCAGTAGTAAGCATTTCAAACTGACCCCCGCATTAAGGTTAAGTCACTCTGCATCTAAATAATAGAGCTCCTTCTAGTCTTAGAAGGGAAGCTGCCTGCACAGCCATGCACTGCATCCCGGGGCTAAGGACGTCTACCTGTGCTATTTGACAAAAACGAAAGAGAAGACAAGATGCCAAGAGCCCCCAGGGAGCCAGCCATCACCCGTCTGCTGTGCCCCACTCCGAGGTGCCTCTTGGCAGGAAAGAGAGCCCGTCCCCCTGCCCCGTGAGGGCGTGAGATCCCGATACGGACCGGGGAACTTTACACAAACCAACAGGAGATTGACGCAAGCACTTAAAAAACCCGGAGGGGCCTGCCAAAGACAGCACAAGCGGGGTACAGGAGGAAATCAGGAGAGGGCTGAATATTTCTGAGTCGAGGGAGGCTGGGGGTCATTATGTAAGCAATGACGTCTTGCAGGAATTAATGCAGCACCGGCACACGGTGTAAACGTAAATAGTCCTCCACTCCGAGCCAACGGTGCCCAGAAATGAAAAAGATGTTTACAAAAAGTAATCTTTAGTGGAATCCCAGCAGAGCCGGGTGTGGCTGTTCTTAGCCCAGAAAGCACGTTCAGCCGCCCATCCATCATCGCTGCCGAAGGCCCCCCGGGGTAGCGAGCGAAGGGCAACTCAGCGCTGCCCCTGCATACCCCGGCCGCTCTTACCCAGCAGATCTCCGGAGAAGTTGACGGGAAGGACGATCCCCACGGAGAGCACCCCCACCACCACCAGCAGCCCGATGATGTGCCTCTGGAAGGAAAGGTAGTGGACCGCGTCCTCGCCGCATTTCTCCCTGATCTCCTCGTCTCTAAGGAGGAGAAGGATCAGTTGCTCATGGGAGAATGCCCCCCCCAAGGCTCCCCTAGCTACGGTATGCAGAGCTAGCATGCATCCATACTGCCCACTAGGAGGCCCCGTGGACACTGACTCACATGCTCCTACCCAATCATCTCATCCCAGCCCTTGGCGGCCCACAGAGGGGCCACGTTTTTGGTCCCTCAGATGGTCTAAAGCTGGGGTGTCAGACTGCAGTCCTGGGGGGGCGGAGCCCTGTGTAGCTTAGTTCCTTCCCTGTTCCACCATGAATGATTCAGCTCAAGAGCTGTGTGGTAATTAGCACAAGGAGTCGAATCAGGTGTGTTAAATGAGGGGAAACTCAAAAATGTGCAGGGCTCCGGCCCCCCAGGATTGCAGTTTGACACCCCTAAAGTATCTGATATCGGGAGCAAAAGCGTGGACCCCCCCGGGCTCTGCAGTGCCTCACACACCCCCCCCCCCCACCATACACCAGTTACTCCACAGCAAATGTCATGTTACGTCTTTATACTTACTTTATCCTAAAGATAGCTGTCAGCCAAGAGCAGAAGCCCTGAATTCAAGAAAAGTGAAGAAGCAATTTCAGATAGAATTAGTGCAGGTTTCTCCAGGAAAGGTATAAATGAGAGACACTAAATGACGGGTTCCTTGGTCCTTAACGGACTGGCCATGCTTCCCTAATTCTACACACTCCATTTTAATAATTAATACCCATATTGTTCTGTTCTGAACAGCAATACACGGAAGACCTAGTTAGCATAATATCTATACCTATCCATACACTGCCTAGATCTGTATACTAATAAATCTCTCCAAACAATCCACATGAGATAGGAAGAAAAAAGGAATGGAACTACTTTGCAAACTAAAGTGATCGGACATTGACTGGAGAGCTTTCCTCTGTTGTGTCCCTGTGTATAAGTGCATAGGTGGTGCCCATCCCACTGGCAGATCTGGGGTCGGGGGGGGCGGGCATTCCGACCCACATGGACAAGAGAACTGTTTTTGGGTTCACTGGCTTACGTTGTCTCTTTGCTCAAAGTCAACAGAACTGGAAACAGAAGTGAGGCGTTCATATCGATCAGGGGTTTCCGAATGCAGGGCCGATGCCACACTAGGAGAAAAACAAAAATAACATAATAATTAAAAATAACATAAAACATATTTTAACATAAAAATAAGTTAGTTCAGGTGTGGAGCAATTATCCTGGCCTGCTCTCAAAGCCTGCTTCTGCCTGCATATTAAAATAGCGAATTGCACTAAGACTAATGTGCAATTAATTCCACTGTTCAACACACAATTGTTTTAAACAGTTGTTTTGGGTGCTGAGGCCGCCCCACGCTCTCTATGAAGACCTGGTTTACTTTCACACATGTATGAGCAATAAAACTGAGTGATGTGCAAAGCCAAGGACTCTGGGAGCTACACGTGTCCTGGTGTCCACTGAGAGCAGAGCAATTACTGTGGCGAAGAGTCACCCGGCTTGGATGTCCCTAAGGAACAGAGGTGCCAGAAGAGGACGGCGGTTGTCGTCATTAAGCAGCTCAGCGGAGACGTGTTTATCACCATCAGCAAGGAAGGAACGACTCTGCTATTTACGATCACAACTGGAGACATGGGCAGCGTGTCACGTGGAACCCAGTACAGCTGTAACACCACTGCAGCCCTGGGGCAGCTTTTCTGGAACAATCTGTCAGGTTAATCTTCGCTTTGGGAGCAGATTTTTATTTTGTTCTTTTGCTGGGGTTTTGGGCAAGGATGCAAATTTATATACTGATGATCTGTAGGCACCCTGCTGGCTGATTTAGACAGATATGCAAATAAACTTGTGCATTCTGAAGCCTGGTGAGCAAGACACCCAGTCCACTGCAGGACAGATATTCATCTGCAAGCAGATCAGTGGACCACGCAGAGACCCCTAAAGCACAGCCGCGTCCATTTTTAAAAAGCCGTCGCCTCTTTAATATCCTCCTGTTAATCTGCTGCTCCATAGCATGCATCTTAAAGTAGCTGGCGTTTTCAAACCTTAATTACCCAGCACATGACCATTCACCCGTCATCCGCGCGGCTTTGGCAGTCCCAGGGTCACACAGACCACTGCAGGAATCGCAGGAACTGCTGAGGAATTATCAAGTGATACAAATGAGTCCCGGGCCCTGGGGGGCTGGAGTGCCCCTTATTGAGGAGCAGGCTCTGGACTGTACCAGGACCAGCAAGTAATTAGCACCAGGTCCGATGGTATAAAAAACAAGGTTTCTCACCTCAATTTGATAAAAAAAACAACTTTGCTTTAAAGATCAATCAGGTTGTCAGTTCGCTATCTGAGAATAGACATTAAGGAATCAGGATATTAAGCTTGTAGTTAAGCTTGCAATCACTTGTAATTAACTCTGATCTGAACTGAAAGCAAAAATTAATACAGAGCTTTAAAAAAATCAGTCCATAGATGCAAATTCTTACAGCAGCCATTTGATCATCCTTTCACTTTATCAGTTAACTATTAAAGTTGCACTAACTCATCCAGTATAACGTACTAATGCATAAAAAGACTTTTTTTTAAGAATGAAAGTAAGACTTCCATTGCTGGGCTGCAGCGTGACTCCCCCGGGTGTCTGTCTCCACACCTACACCCACTTAACTTTAGCCAAGGAGGGACGGCCTGTTTGGGCATCACTAAAACACCCAGCTGTAACACTGTATTGTACGTCAGCCTTCTCAGAACTATTTAAAAACACGACCACTCACAGCGAATCAGGAGAACCTCTTGCTGAATACAGTTGCTCTGTTTGTTATGCGTCACATCAGTGAATAAGGTTGATTGATTTTGTTTGTACCCATTAGTATCACTACAATGATCAACATGCCCCCCAGTGGTAATAAAGGCCATCCACAGACAAACTACGCCTCCCCCCACGAAACTACTCTGATTCTGTAACAGTCACAGATATACCGGAAGCAACAAACCTGCAATAAAAGTTTCCAGTGACACACTGGCCATGTCATCCACCCCCCACCAAAGGGAGAGCTACACCACCAGTCTGGATCATCCAGAACCACCCCCCCCCCAGGATCAAACCCATGTCATTCGCAGGCATGACGCATTTTTGGATAGTTAGATATCTGCCTGGGCGGAAGCATCCACCCCATAGCACTCTACGGGGGTGCAAAGCGAGGCCCAATCAAGAGGCTGCGGTCGCCAATCTCACAGGTATCCGGGCAGAGCTCTGAGCTACGCGCCTCCCTGGGCATCACAGAAGGGCACCAAGATCAGCGGCCAATTACCTGTTCACTGGTTCATAATCCTTTGTACTTGTTCTGTTCATTTTTGGTTAAATCAGACAGGTAAGAAGGCGCATGCACGGCAAAGAGAACAGACTGTGAAAGGATCTTAGGCGACACCAAAGCAGAAATGCACTTTAAATCCCTGATGGGATTCAACCGCTGTCGCAGGAACTGCAGGCAAAGCACTCAGAGGTTGAAGGAAATCAGTGAGAGAGCCCCCGGCACGCAGTCGCACCCCAGGTCCACACAAAAGGATCATTAATTCACCAGAGGGAAAATGAGCGAGAGTGGAGAGTGAAACCGGCATAGCAGGAGACACACAAATTCAAAAGTCAGAACATACTATTCCCTCTCGTCCAAGCCGCTGAAGAGTTTCTTCAGTCTTCAGAAGAAAATCGAGAAAAAAATTAACAGCATACAATAATGAGTCAGCTTGTGGTCACTAAACAAATCTGTAACGTGTTATTTTCAAAAAGGTAAACATCCTGTGCAAATATGATTGTGTTCAGTAAGCATGTCAATTTATCGCCTCTCGGGTGACATTACAGTTCCTCATTATCAGTGGTGCATTATTAAGCACCTTTACGAAAACAAATGACCCCACGAAAAGCCAAAAGGAGCACAAGATATTAAGCCGTGTAAGAATTTATTGTGAGGACAATAAGCCACTTCTGTGTTAGAAGAATTTTAACGGCTGGACAAGGTGTCCATGGTGATTCACGGTCCGCATCCTGACAGAGAGAAAGAAAGAAAGAGAGCGTGAGGGAGGGAGACGGAGAAAGAAAGAGGGAGAGAGAGAGAGAAAGAGAGAGGGAGAGAGAGAGAGAGAGAGGGAGACAGAGCTCAAACAACAGTGCAGGGACACAAAGGAGCCATCGTCTGACGACAGGGTGACCATCTGTGACATCGCCACGTAGAAGAGAGGGGGTTCTGTGCTCTTCAGTGTGGAGCGGGCAGTGACAGCTGAGAGTGGCCTCAGAGGGCATGGGGGGGG
>JAODKF010000047.1:17413059-17424775 GCA_026779585.1 Mormyrus proboscirostris
ATTTATTTATTTATTTATTTATTTTGTAGGTCATTTTTGGCAGCGTAGAGGGTGGGTAGAGTGTTTTTGTTAAAGGGATAGAAAGGGGGAAAAAATGTCCTGTTTGTGTTACATGTACGCGTTCTTGTTCTGTTCAATAAAAATATTGCTACAAAAAAAAAAAAAAAGAATTTCAGCAGCAGAACAGCCCATTTGTGTAGGTGAAGGATGGGGGACATATTTACCTGCTACACAACCTACAGACTGTGTAGTAGAACAATGGCACATTTTCACAAATGATGTTTATTTTAAAGGGAATGATTTGCTTATGCAAATCATGTCATACTTAAGTGGAATATGCAGAAATGATTTAAGCTAATTCTTTTAATCAAGAGACCAAATGAAAGTCCGAAATCCAAATCAAAGCATGCCATCTGTTTTATGATAACTGGACACTAGAATTATGTGTTCTGTAGAACATTTCTCATAATAGTATAATAATAATATTAGGAACAATATATCAACAAAGTGGCAAATATTATTTCTGAACTTTATTTAAATTCTACCGCCACATGGCAAATGCTGGCTGCAGACCTGAAAGACCAAGTAATCCTGGAAGTCACATGGTCAACCAAGGCTGTGACTGGCTCTAACAGTTTGGCAGCCTTAATGCAACCCTGAAGCCTCAGGGAAGCAAGGGGGCACCGCCATACCATAATATGAAGCATGCTTCATTTCTTGCTATATTAGCCAGAAAACACTCAATACTGCCAAATAACCCAAGTCCTGTCACAGAGATCCTATATCAGCTAATAATAAAAATCTTGCTTATCATTGCCTGTGCATTTATCATGGACTGTCAGTATGAGATAAGGAAAAGGACATCGGTGTGTCTCTATCAGCACTCAGGAAGCAGGAGTCCCTATCCTCCACTTCCTCAAAGGATTTCCCAAGAAGGGCGATGAAGCCAAAGCTGAAATCGCAAACCCTGCAGGCAAAAGCAGTGTGAAAGCGGGGGGAGCCTGAGCGGCCTGGTCACCGGCGACCCTGACGCAGAGTCTACATGGAGTCTGAACGGAACCTTCACCTTCCAGCAAAGCCGTTTCGCACGGATGGATTCATAGCAATGACAGAATAGCCGTGACTGTCACTGCACCGAGGAGGAGACCGAGATTTATGCGGAGAGAGAATCGCTCCACGTTCCGTACATTCAAGTCTAGAAGACCTTGGAATGCAAAGACAGGGACCTGGAGACTGAAGAGGTTATCGTTAGCACATATTAAAGTCTAGAAAACATAGAAATAGAGGCTTGGCGAATCAATTTCTAACAGTTTATAAGCAGACATTTAGGATATTAGGTCTGAAAAACAGGAACGAAAAATATACATTAGTTCCAGTGAAGGTTTCCTGCTGGAGACGTATATATGAATTATTCACACATCCACCCATCAACACACCCATCTGTGAGCTCCCATTTGTGAACCTTCATTGAAGAGTCACCACAAGGACTTTTAAAGCCAGAAGCTCCACAGGAAAACTCAGATGGTGAAGTGTGAGAGTCAGTGCTCTTACCTGTCTGAGTCTGTCACCAGCGCCAAGCGCCCATAATCCCAGGCCACTTTCCGCAGGATGGAGAACACGAAGAGAAGGACCTGAAGGGCAGCAAGGTGAACGGCGAGATCACGCACCATCCAAAACGCCAGATTAACGCAGCAGGATTACATTAAAAACAGCTCGTCCGGTGTAAAATGAGAATTCCATCCCTCTGATTGGCTGCTTACTTCAACATGATGGATACACATTTTGAATCGTGGTGTTTTTGTGCCGCAGCACTTAAAGGGATTCCGAGGAACAAGGCGTGCCGTGTGGTTACTGAAAAGGCTGAAATCTCATGGGCAGGATTCACAAAAAGAAAGACTCTTACGTTGTCCTTATTAATTTGTCCATTTGTTTGTTTTGTAGTGACAGCCATAGTGCTCAAGTTACAAAATTTAATTTCATTGCCGTTCCAGTTGACGGCAGTATGTGATTCTGAACGCTTATTCAGCAACTGAAACACAGCCCTGCCTACAGAAACAGACACCAAGTTTGTCATTTATCCTGTTTTACTGCTTATGTGATTCTTTACTTTTTTAAACTATGAGTATCTAATGTTGAAAGTTTTTGGAGCTTTTGGAGGGAAACTAACCACCAGAAAAAAAGAGACACTGCAAGAAAAGTAAGTCTGCATGGCCGCTCAATCAGTAACGGGTTAAGTGGCTGCTCACCAAAACCATAACCAACTAAGTCTAGGATGGTTTAATACACTTGACATTTTTAGAATTATCATTTTATAGCTGTGCATGGAGCTTTGCCTGTTTACCCTGAAAGACCTCAGCAAGGTTACCGACGTATTAGTCTGCTTAACGTCATCATTTACACAACACCGCTTTGTGGTCTGTGACTCTGTGAGCATTAGCAGTCAGCCGCAACCATGAAAATGTGATGCCAGCTGTCTATTAATGTCACCTGCTTAAAAAAATTTTTAAAAAGGGGCAGCAGAGAACAAAAACTAAAAAAAAAAAGAAAAAAAAAAATCTCACAGCAGTACTATGGTTCCTCTGGTGACATCATGCGCCCCCAGCACCCCCAGCCCCAGCCCAGGAGGCCGCCAGCTTACCAGGAAGCACATGAAGTCCAGGGCGAGGACGGTGGGCACCCCCCCGAAGGGCAGGCCCTGCAGCACGGTGCTGCGGATTCGGGCCGAGTAGCAGTAGTCCTTGGAGATGATGGAGCAGTTATTGGGGGCCGTGCAGGCCCGCGCACCAAACACGCCCGTCACCATGATCAGCACGAGGAGCATCGTCACGGCCAGGCGCTTAACATCTGCGGAGAGGAGCCGGGACGGCAGCCGTCAGTGCCGCGGTCGTGCGTTCAGCCTCCGTGCGAGATGTTCAGCAAAATGAGTCCTAACCCGGCTGAAGCAGGTCATTTGATAGAAGTCACTAACACACTGGCGACCCTCCAAAAAAAAAAAAAAAAAAAACTTACACTAACACTGAGAGCTCAACAAGGCACTTTAAATGCATTAAAATCCCTAGAAAGACAAAATAAGCATTATTTAATTAAAGAATCTATTAATTTATAATGAACTTTCATCCTGTTAATTTGACCACATCAGCACTGCATATAAAATTATAATTATAAACTCAGATAACGATCATGTCGATTAACCCCACCCCACTGGCTGGGGAGTCTTGCTGAAAGCCAGAGACAGAGGCGGCACTGCACAGTACAGTCTTGGCAACATCAGGTGACATCGCCATTTTTTTTTACCATGCATGTGTTTGAAACAAATGGAGGAAACTGAACAACAGCAAATAATAGCAAATGTCTAGGTGTCTGTGTTCCAACTTGCTTATCCTGATGAGTGTGACTGGAGAGGCCTGGAGCCTGACCCTGGCAGCACTGGACACGGGGCAGGATCACCCTGGACGAGATGCCAGTCCGTCACAGAGCACATACACTGACACAGATTAGCATAACAGCAGGTGTCTGGCCGGTGTGAGGAAAGCAGACAAAACATGTGAACTTCAATCAGCAGGAGGGGGATTTGGACCCCAAACGCTGGAGATGTACAACTACAGTGCCACCAGGCCCACCTGAGCCAACCACTTCTGCAGAATCTAGTGGAATCCACAGCTCCCAGCAAACGCACCACAGCACACGGCCACTGAAAGACGGTCTGCTGCAGGTTCGGCCTGGCTGTCTGCGCGCATCAGGGCACCAAGACCTTCTGCATATGAGCAGCAACTCGTGACAGAAAGGGGAGCCCGACGGCCTCGTTAAGCGACTGCGCCGGCCGACATCGCGGGAGCGGCAGCGGAGTGAGGAGACCCCAAGCTGTGCTGGCCAGCACTGGCGGGGCGGCAGGCTGCCGGGGTCTCACTGTCCCCACTGCACACATTCAGCTGTAGAAGGGCGACTCGGCACATCAACGCACAAGAAACCCAAGCCTTCACTGATGCTAAATTTATACCTGCAAGTGTCCATTGTGGGGGGGGGGGACACGCCCTGTCTCTACCTGCTGCGTAATCAGTGGCTCAGGACGACTCAGAAATTTGCCCGGATGAGGATCCTCATTTTTTTTAACTATAGTGAGAATCCACAAATGTTCCCATTGACGTTTTTAAATAACAGAATGAGGTTTTCCTATCCATGCAGGTCACAGATAACGTCGCTATCGCCCCTGGATTCTCCAGGATTGTTCTGGAATTTGATCCGCCGTCCAGTGGTGGGAAAAAAAAAATGGTTCCAGGACATGAATTTCAGTGGAATTTGTTTTTTTTTGTTGTTGTTTATTGTTTTGTGGCTGGCGTTATCTGCTGATGAATTGTACTCATTTGGTTTGCACCATACATGTTCAAATTCTAGCATAAACAATTCAATTATGTATGCCTCACTGGTAAAACAGCCGAAAGCTGTGTAGTAAAGCAAAATATCAAAGTGTTAAGCGACACGACTGGATTGGTCAAAAACTGTGCATGCATTGCATGGGAGGTTGAGCATTTTAGAATCTCGATAATTATCACTCACTCTAGATGAAATTATAGCTATAGCAGAATGCAGGCAAAATGCACAGCCAATAAGCAGGGTGACAAGATGAGCTGAAGGACCGGCGTTCAGTTACCAAGCAAAGAAAGATGTGAGAAATCACGTCCTTAAATGAACTGATGTACAAATCCCTTTATTAACATATTTAATTCACCGAAAGAATGCCTGTATTATTTTTGTCCACACCATCCTGTAATGTTCAGTGAGGCAGGAAAGCTGAACAATAGTGCGCTAATTCTGTTCCCCCAAAGCGTTCCTTCCTCTCTAATACAACTAATCCTCTGCAAGGCTAAAGACACAACATTCCTCTCACACTCATTTGTTTCCATCGTCCCTCTTTTCGACAGTCTCATTCTTCCCCAAAAGTCCCCTCTTCTGTACCTAAGCATTTAAAAGATTGGCACTATGGATTCTGACAAAGGATGTCTCCAAAAACGCCACGTCTCTCCCGTCTGGGTTTGATTAAACGGGCGTGACGATGTTTGTCAGCCACTAAATTTCAGCCTAGAACATTTTGCTGCACGCTTTGAAGTTGGGACACCCAGACAGTCAGACTTCCCCAGGACAGGTGTGTACGAGAGTGAAGTCACACTGAAGATGATCTTACCATGGCAGGATAAGCGAAATCAGCCAGCCAGCGACCAAATATGACTGAACATGACGTTTTTTAGTGGGACCTACAAAAAGCTGTTATTGTGTTAACTTCCATTCACCCTTCGAAACACAGTGTGTGTCTTCGCATTATCGTGTTTTATAAAAACTAGTAGTCAAGTTTTCTTTGGAGATTTAAGAAACCATCTTTCATTAACATGGTAACACACTCACTTCCTTACTATATATTTATGGGCATGTTCACGCTTTGTTTTAAATGCGTCTTGGGTGTTCAGATCACAAGCAGACAGCAGAGACACCTCACTGCTTACACCCGTGTCTGTGATGCGTCTCCCAGGTCTCCCAATGCCCACAAAATACGATAAAAAAGCAGTTATTTTGACCGTTCTCAAACCCCATAAGGGAAAACTCTCTGACTGCAATCAAAAAGCTAAAAATGTCAAAAATCTTGCCTTTTATTTGGTTACATACAGTAAACATTAGGGCTGGGTTGGAGTTAAGGTTGTCACTGTTGAGATTAGAGTTTTTCCCGATAGAAATGAATGAGCAGTCCCCACAAAGATATAAATACAAACGTGTGTGTGCGTGTGTGTGTGTGTGTCCAGCAATGCACCACAACCTAGTGCTGTATAAGCAATGATGGAAAAAGGAATAAATGGATAAAGTGTGTGACATGGCCATAGATAAATAATCGTGCACACAGAGATGGCATTATTACAGGCACTCACTAAAAGAGCATGGAGTCATTAAAAGCCAGTGAGGGGCTGATTGAAAGGCTGAACCGGCACCGGCTGCTGTGTCGGGGCCACAATCACGCTACACTGGCTAAGCAGTCTCCGAAAATCGCATGCATGGACAGTCACGCTTTTGTATAATTGCACCTATACATTCAGAGTTGCAGTGTGAATAAAATGACTCTCTTAGGAATGTCAATGTACATTCAGTCATTCATTCATTCATTCATTCAGTGATTCAGAGCATTGCTGGCTGACAATAGCAGCCTGTGTTATGTGATTTAAAAAGTGAAGTTCTCCTCGGAAAAGAAGAATCACTTTTCAACCTGACATTCAAGGGCGATAAACAAACAAAAGGCAACCAACATTGAAATTTTCCATTAATAATAATAATAATAACAATAATAATAATAATTGTTGTTGTTGTTGCTACAGTTATTACAAATCCTCATAATACATGCTGTTTACCCCAATTCTTGGACAGATTATCCTATAAGTATGCATTTTGCATAATTAAAATAAATTAACTATTAAGCTTTAATTTAAAAGGTTTATATTTTATGGAACTGGTAAAGAATTACTAGATTAAATTTCCAGAATAACAGGAAGTAATAACATAAATGCCCAGAGAGGCGCCCATGCCAGCAGCAGCTCAGGCCGGACGGACCACGGCCTTGCGAATGTCACAACACGCTGCCACTGATCTCACACACACATGCAGCTTTTTAACACCTGACACCTTGTTTTTACTGGCTATGTCTAGGCTGTACAGTAAAATGCAAAATTTAATCTCTAAATATCCGAATTCCTCACAGCTATCTTTCTTTACATAATGCGCAAAAAACCCAGATTAGGCCATCATCTGTAAACCTATCTATGTTTATTTTGTCCGCAAATAGCTGATTATTATTATTATTATTATTATTATTAAGTCCGACTCGTCTTCCGTAAGCAGCTTCATGAATATGTAGCGTGGAGGCTTTAATCGTGTCACGGACCCCCCCCATCCTTCGTCCCTCCCTCTCTGTCTACTCCACCTTAACCATGCTGAGTAAAAATAACCTGAATCAGACCAACAGGTCTGGAAAATTCCAGTTACCGTGCTAGAAAACCTCAACGGCACCTCATACCTAATAATACATCTCATATTAATGCAACACTCCGTCTGGCAGATTGCGCTTAATCCCGCTGAACACGGAAATTGATGTCCGTCCCTTAAAGACGCTCGCTTTGCCGGCAAAGCGCTAAAAGCCCAAACAAACAAGCCGAGAAGCTTTACCCATAACTGCTGCTGGCCGACTGTCAGCCTCGATTCACTGCCGCTCGCCGAATAGTTTTCTTGTACGTACAAGGAATTAACAAAAGTCTATACAGTCCCCAGCCCTACTTACCACGGGACATGGTACTTAGCACTGCGCGTACATTAAAATAAGCCCCATCTCGTAACCCTGAGCACTGGCTAAGCCGCAGGCAGTCAGGTGAAACACAAACCTCCTCCTCAAGTTACCTCTGTTGTTACAGCCTGTATGATGCATTTCGTCTCCTGTTTCTTAAGGGATGAGCTGCCCCGACGACGACCAGCCTGCATCGCGTCGCTTTGTCCTAACTTTTGATAATTGCAGGAAAATCCCCCATAAGATGACGAAGCAGATGCTGCTGAGGTTCCCAAAAAATGAAAAAGAAGGTCAGCTTGTCTCAGGGAGAGGACTAGCAGCGCGGCGTAACACAAGACGGCGCAGAGCCGTCGGCAGCACGGCCGCAGGCTCCTGTATCAGGTACATCCATTTAAAATTTATACTGCTTCTCTGAAACCAAAAAGTTTTTGGTTTAATATTTAAAAGTCGCTCACTCCGCCCCACAGGAACAGAATATCTGCCCAGCTCATCACACAGGCGAGCCTCCCTGGGGACATACCGGCTGAAACAGGGTGGGGCCACGCTGCTGGTCAGGGTCTGAGCATAGAGAGGGATGGCAGAATGCCTCTCAGGCCGTCAGGGGGTCAGGTGAGGGCCAGGGGATCAAGCAAGGAGGCGTGAAAGGCAGGGAGTGTCGGCCAGCACAAGCAAACATATACACACACACACACACGCACACATACAAAACACACGCAGCCAGACACATACACTGAAACACACACACATATACACACACACATAAACACAAGTACAAACCCACACAGACACACATGTATACACAGAAACACACACATCCATAATTCACACACGCACAGACACACCTACATACATACATACATACGCAAACACACATACACACGCACAAAGCACACAGACACACACACACACACACGCATGCACGCACATACACAGACAAACTCACACACACACCCTGACTGACACGGGCACAGTAAGAGAGGGACTAATTGACTAATAATTAAATACCACATTCTGGAAAACTACTTTAATAACATCATTTTAAAGTCTGAATTCACAGCCTTTAAGTATTTCTTAAAAACATATGAAAAATTACCACATGCGATATTCAGTCCAACTCCAATTCAAAGTAATTACATATCAACTGCACTAAATCTCATGCCATTTCTGCAGGACATTCCCTAAGAAAATCTCAGCATGCGATAACTATGCATTAAGCAGATAAACCATATAATTATAGCCAATCACAATCCATGACAGACCAGGCTTGGATAAAAATGAGCAGTTTCATTTCTCAAGCTGCGTGCCGTCACTCAGCAAATGCGATGTCACTTCCTGCCCACTCAAGCGTCATCCACAGTATTATCTGCTGCGACATCTCTGAACATGTCTCCTGAAACCGGGAAAATGGATGAACCAGAGTTTCAGTTCAGGGGACTGATATCAAAAGAGATGTGAGTCTCTGCAGGACAGAGTAGAGGGCATATCGAATGGCGGACACGCGCAATAGAGAAGGGATGCAAAAAGATTATTTCTATTGGCCAAAAATGCTGTCATTATTTCAGAAAAAAAAACAGACATTCACCAGATATATAGGTCAGGCAATGACTACGATTGACACAAATCTATAATGAAATGCTGGTTTCAAACTTGTTCATATAGCATAAGACGCGTCCCGTGCTTGTTTACACTTACTGCTATACTTCCAGAATGTGCAAATTAAGGTACATGCACTGTTCCTCCCAGTTCACCACACTCAACAGGCCCACCGACCTTTCGACACGCCCACTGACTGACATGCTCAGCACTCCAGCCTGCAGAAACATATACTTGTACCAAAACCCTGGGTGAGATCTAAAAAAAACCAACTAACATATTGAATGACATTTGTTCTGGGTGTAGATCTGTACACAAGGGTTTGGAAGAGGATGTGTGACACTTCCTGAGAGCCTTTTTGATATATTCAATAAAACAGCAATGTCCATCCATCCATCCATCCATCCATCTTCTGTAACCGGCTCTGCTGAACAAGGCCGTGGAGTCAGGCAGGAAGCACAAACCCCTAAGGCCAGGGAACATTCCGGAGTGGATGCCGGTACGTCACAGAGCTCATACTCGCTCATGGACACAGGAAGAGGGCGGGGCCACCTGAGCGGACATCATCAGACTGCGAGGAGGCAACCGGCAGGAAATCCGTGCAACACAGGGAGAACATGCAGACGGAGGTGGGGGGGGGGAGGGTTTACGCAAAAGCCACAATTTTTCTACATCAACTTCTTGATGGCGGCAGGATCTGAACCTTGGAGGGTGATTTACATCAGATTTACACTGATAACTATCACAGCACCCTAAATAAAAAGTTATTTCCCTCCTAATGGGTGGAAGTCCAGAAACTAGAAAAAGAGAAAAAATGTGATAATAGCTCATATAACTTACTATGTTATGATGGGGGTTAAGGGGCTGAAATAGCAGACGGCCTAATGCCAAGCCTGTGATGCAAAGCGGCCACGTCCCAATGACAAGCACGCTGTTGTAACCCGCCGTACACCGCCTCCCTGCCTAGACAGGGCCTTCAGATCACCCCCACGGTTTGAGGCTGACCACCGTGGAAGCGTGAAGGAGAGCAGCAGTGGCTGCAGCGTAATTCATCCAGGAGGATGACATCAAACAGGGTAAACGTGCATCACCGCCGGCGTCCCGTCCAGGACGTCCCCTGCTTCAGGACACAGGCTGCCAGGAAACAGAGATCCTCTACCGTAGACGGATGGAGGAATGGAGAGACGGAGGGATGCTTTGCATTTAAGGATGGGGGCAAATTCACACTGTGAACTTTGTGCTACTCTTCTAGTCTTACTCAACAGGTTTCCCTTAACGGCCCAGTGACCTCAGTCATTCAACACCCAGAATACAAAAGGCTTTGCCTCAACGTGGGGATCTCTTTATACATCACTCATTTTTATACCCATCTCTATAAAATGACACAAACCAACACCAGTGGAGAAACTTCCATCCTGGACAAGAAGTGCATCGACATTTTCCCAAAAATTCCAAAATCTGCACAGTTCCTCAAAAAAATTAAAATATTACCAGATACACAGACTGCTGTGTATTTTACTTCTTAGCAAGGCAAACAATAAATACAGGCAAGTTATATATACAGAAATATTTATACTAATTAGCAAAACTATTAACCTATCTATTGCACACAATTTCATATTTGATTTGATTATTGAGCTAATATAGTACAAAAAATGAATACAGTACAGACCCACTGTGACTGCAATTTTTTATGTATTCAGGCCATTGCACACCAAGTCTCATTTTTCGTCTGAAATCGTTGCAGGTTTAAAAATATGACCTAACCTTGCATCAATCATGTTTACACACCGACTCAAAAGGTTTTGTTCATCATTAAAGTTTTTGGAACAGGTTTGATTTACTGTATTTTTTCCCCCCATCTGTCAAAAGCTACTAACCATGATCGTGTATGTATGTTACAACGCTTTGAGGCTGCGCCCTGAACATCTGCCAGTCACCCAGAGCACACATTTCTGGTGGCACAATTTGGATTGCCAATTAAACTATACCTACCAATTACGAAGACATGAACGTTTTCCATAACAACACAGACATGGAGAATGAAGGATGCAGAAGGTAGAGAAGGCTATAGTCTATAGGCAGCCAAAAAACAGACTTTGGTAGGACACTGTTGACAAATGGATCCTCACCAATGGACAGGAAGAAACCTCTGAATCCCAAGGGAAAGTGCAGGTCGCCTCCCCCGGGTCGGCATTATAGAACCGTGTATCCATTGTCAACAAGAAACTGAAGAAACAGCAGCCTCCAATTAATGCAACTGTACCAGAACCCAAATCACTTTCACTAATCTTTCATCTTTCGCTAATCTTTTCCAAGGTTAAAAGTAGAAAAGTCAACAATGAATGATACAGTAAACTTTATATCTCAAAGAATTCAAGACAGAAAAGCGCTATACAGTATGCAGGAATGCCCGGGAAAACGTATCAGTGCATCATCTTAAACTACAAATACATTCCTGATATAAAACCCCGGTAACCACAGCTATGACATCACTTGGCAGCTGACTGTGCGGTTGGATTGCCAGCATCTAACTCACTGCTGCATACTATCCACACCTGGGCAGGATATCAATCAAACTGCTCCCGACTGGACATCATTCAGGGGTGGACAATTCGGTCTCCCGCGCACCCGGGACGACCGGTTTTCAACTGTGGGCGACTGCTCATGGTTACAATTTCGGCAGATTATGTACGACGATGGCCGATTGTGATCGATGATTTGAGAAAGTATCATCGTTAGTCTACATGATGCCCGCCGAAGATGAACGGAGATTCCCGAGCAATGCCGATCAGACTGGTGAGTCTACGC
>JAODKF010000047.1:17424875-17446777 GCA_026779585.1 Mormyrus proboscirostris
TTTTCTGATTTTGATGGATTTAGTCAGATTATAATTGCTGTCTGCTTCTGCTTCGTTTGAATGTATGGTCATGAGGTGATCCGAAACGATGATCTGATCGGTCCTTTGGTTAATGACGTCACCCCACCTTTGAACTGTAATTGTCCACCCCTGATCATTATGTTACTAAAATATAACAAGCAGATTCTAAAGATGTCCATGTAAAAACAAAAATAACTTGGTCACCATCTTAAGGGCCAAAAAAAATAATCTGTGGTTTAAGGAGATAGACTTACATGAGGTCACATGACAGCCCCAAAACATTACAGAGTCATGACAACACGGCATCTATATCAATACTGTAGTGTAAATGCAACTCTTCAATGGCATCACAATATTATTACATTGCATTACCACTTGCCATCAATATTTGCAAGAAAGAATCCACTTCCTTCGAAACTGTATATAGTTGCACATGAGTTTTGTAGGGCCTACCCATATTTTCTCCATGTAAGAGAACCTCTTAATTTAGGAAGATGATTAGGACATAAATATTTATAAGACACTCTTAAAAGATAACCACAAACAAATAGGACAGCATAAAAATGAAGACCCCCCCCCCTCCCTGAGTAATCCGCTTCAGCCTGCCACCATTAATCTCATCTAAATTGATCCGATTCTTGCATTTCCAGAGACAATTCAGGAAAAGAGATGTAGAGACCAGATATACAACAGAGCAAATTAAACGGCACCAGAAATAACGATGAAGAACAGAGAGAAAGACACAATTCAGAGATGAAACACTCTCCTTCCAAACAGCTGATCATTTTCCTTCTCCCTTCTTCTGTAAGGACGCATCTCCAGAGATACCCCCCGCCCCCTCCCTCCCCCCCCCCGAGATCACAGACGTCCGAAGGCACCCCGCCCTTTTCATCCCCATCTCCGACTTCTGTCCTTTCATTTAAAACCGGCTCAGGCTTCCTCTGGGAGCCTCCCTTTGTTGTTAAAGAATATTTCAGATACTTCACCCTACTTGTATTTTTACCTGAATAACAGCCCACAAAGCAGGCAATACCTTCTGCACGCTTTGAAAACCCTCAATGCTTCACACATTAGTTCCTCACCTACGCATCCAGCAGAGACAGCTTTATACTTGCTCAGAATTCTCTGAATGGCACTGGTGCAATTTCTTTCATTTCTCCTCCCATTTTATGTACTGCGCACCTGCAATCAAGTCTGACTCTATAATTAAAGGTAAGAAAAATTATGTGAAGAAAACCATGAAATGAGTATAAGACAAATGGATCACATGTTTATCACCTGTAAGAAATCTCATTACCAACCGGCAATTACTTTGAAAGTCTTCATCATCATAACAGTACCTAGAATTTCTGATGGATTCTTTAAACATTTGCAGGCAGATCATGCATCCACCCATCCTCAACTACTGCAAGCCTACAGCACAAGGCAGTGGAACACCCTGGATGAGGTATCAGGCCCCCCCGCCTGTTATTTTGTAAAAACCTGTTATTTTTGATGTTGTGAGGACCAACATTTGGTCCTCACAATGTAATATAAACAAAACACACACACACACACACACACACACACACACGCACGCACACCAGGTTTGTGAAGAATCTCCATTCATTTCTACGGTCAAACCCTTAATTCCAACTACGACACCCTTAGCCCCTACGTAGCCCTAACCTTAACCATAAGTAACCAAACAAAATACAAAACTTTGGCATTTTTAGTTTTTTTATTGCAGTCACAGATTTGAGTCTCCTTTTGTGGAAAAAAAAAATGTCAGTGGCGTTTGTTTAGAAACTGGTAATAAAAAGAACACAACATTGGTTTAGCATTCAGGCTAGCAGACTGCTGTGGGATGAGGTTGGGTGTGGCCATTATTTGCAAATTGGATCTTCCAGCCCTGACCCCTGTGAATGTGAAGGGGCCACTGTACCTTATGCTGATGGAAAAATTAAGCCAAACTGCAGAGTGCAGTGTACAGTATGTATGTAAGTCTGAACACAGTCAAATTTATACAAACTAGATGTCTTTAAATTTGTATTATTTCTAATGTTCGGTTAATTACTACTTAAATGTTTCCTGCGCTCCATTGTACATTTTGTACTGGATACTTATGTGTAGTTTTTGGTTAGTTGGGGTACTTTTTTGATTGATTCCTTTATTATATTTAATCTGGCAACAGATTTAGTTTTGCAAATGACATCATGCCTTCTCTCATCAAAATAACAGGGTTTTTATCACATTGTAGAGACATTTGGTCCCTACAAAGTAATATATACGTATGAACACACTCACACACACAGAGTCACAGTATGAGCTACCGCCATCATTTCAAATGAAATTAAAGTGAAGTATAACCAAGCCAAGACAGATATGCAATATACCAAAAGGTTTTAGCCCATTGTTAAAATGAAAATTTAATCCCTTAATGTGAAATGTGCAAATCACAGATTGTCTCCTGAAATGGCTTTAGAAGAACAAAAGACATTCCGGAAAGTTATGTAGGTGACACAGCTGTGGGCCAAACATCTAAAGTGTGTTTCCAACACAAGGGACACCTGAAGGAAAACTGTCAACGAACAGACAGCGCTTCACAAATCGCTTCTAAACGTTTCATTCTTAATAAATCAGGAAAGTCTCTCCATTTATCTGAACTGACCAATTAAACCCATTAAACAGAAGATGGAATGTGAAAACTGCTATGAATGACGTAGATTAAATACACACATATTATTGTTGATTTTATAAATGGTACCCCCAAGCGGGAGAGAAAGAAAATATTACACATGTGTTTTTAGTTAAAACAATATTTCCAACAATGGAAACAGCACAGGACACAGTCCTAATTCTTAAATGCTTTCACAGCCTAATCATAACTTTAAAAATTAAAAATTAAATAACGACGCAAAAAATTATCACTCATTCACTGCTATTTGACATCTTTTGTTATCTTTGCTTATCGAAACATTCTCACTATAAAATCGAAGGGCTCATTCTGGCTTCAGCGCCCCCCCCCCCAAAAAAAAACTCTCCTCACCATAAATATAACTTTTGTAAAGGCATAGGGCAGAATGAAAATGCTGTTAATTAAAAGACAAATGACAAATACTGCAGGCACCTTGCACCAGTGGGTTACCTAGCAACCATTCTGCAGTCACCAGCTCCCACTGTTTCTAGGATACCGAGCGCATGCCAGGCATCACCCGCTCAGCCCTGGCTCTGTACCACACTGACCGGGGATGGCAGAATGATGGGACAGTGCCCCCAGTGGATAACATCAAAGCGTGCAGGCAGTTTATTAGCTAACCCTGAAACAAACACAAAATTAGCAGCTGTTTCAACTCAAATAAAAAATCATTAAGGCATTAAAATCAAATCACAAAAAACAAAACAGGCATATTAAAAATGTTGCTGACAAGTGTCCTTCTGAGCAGTGTCACTGCTACCAGGCGATCTGACTTAATAAAGATTACCAAAATGGACAGATTAAAAAAACGGGTAAGGTAATATTCATGCACAAAATACATAATTGAGATATAATTCAACTGCACAGTGAATTCGGTTTTAAAATAGAAATTGCTTAAAATAATAGCGTATTTACTGATATCCATCAGAGCCTGTGTTAGTCGTGATGCACTGACACCGTAAGCCTCCACAGCCTCGTATTTCGCCAGTGTACAGAAAGGAGACGGACATCAAAACCCCTTTGTCATCTGTGAGGCAGAATGAAAGAACAATGCAAAATGCTTGTTTGACCTTCACGGCAACCAGGAAATCCGGCAGAAAATGTCCTATTCCTCATGACCACTGGGGAACAATTAAGATAAAAAGCATATGAACTGCAAGAGCGATAAAGTGCCAGGCGTCGTGTCCCTAAGCCAAGCGAGACGGACGGTTCAGAGAGCAGAGGAAGATGCCAAGGTCACTGCTGGAGTGCTGCAGAAGCACCGGCAACCTCATTCATCAAACTTTGCATAAATTTCATTGTTTAAGAAAAGAAAAAAAAAAAAAACTAAACTGTATGCACAAAACAATTGAGTGTCTCATATGCCTACTTGGCCACACTTGTGTTTTTGCGTACCTGTTTAAAGTTCTTACGTTGCTGAAGACCAGTTTCCTATACAAAGAACAGAAACACAGAGGGTGATAAAAACACCAGGTGTCGTTCTTCTCGGTCCAAATATCAAGGACGCGTGTTTCTGTACCTATACACATTTTTCCCGTCAAATTTTGTTTGATAAATGTTGGATTTTGCAGTCACAAACTCACATTCCAGGTGACTTTTTGTGCAAATAAGCCCCCAGGTCACCAGGACCGCAGTCAGGTCACTCTAATGGTCTAAAGTTTCCATGGAGAAAGTTTCCACGTCTTTACGAAAGGCCACCCGCAGCTCCCAGGAAGCTCCCTGCAGTCCCTCCATGCAGATAACATGCGAAATGCAAACAGATGCTGCATAATACATGCAGCATATAAAACTGGTGGTAATTTGATGCTGAAAACATAAGAAAGGAATACCATACCCGGGGCGAAATGTGGAGATTAATGTCATTGGGCTGTTTCCCCTTCACAGCCCTGACCCTGAGGGCCTTATTAGGTTAATACCACCTTATTATGGTTAATACCACCTTATTAGGGTTGACACCAACTATTACAGAATTTGTGCTGAAAAACAGTTTTTTGCCTTTAAGAGAAACTTCCAGGTAAATAACTGCAGGCTTGATATATAAAGGGTAATGTTTAATATTTTGTGACGCCCCTCTCACTTTTTAGTGCTGGTCCGGAAGGAGACGGAGCGTCTAAGTGAGAAAAAGCACACCATCTTTTTCCAGTGTCATGATACACCGAGGCTCCTGTCTTGATAACTACAGCAGGCAGTTCCTTGGAAGTTAATGGATAATTTCAGAAAGCTTGTTATATCGAGGTGCAGTGGTGCAGTGGCCAGCACTGTCTCCTCACACCTCCAGTGTGAGGGCTTGGATCGCACCCTGGCTCCTTACATGTTCATCACATGGGTTTCCTCCCGCAGTCCACGGATGCAGTTAGGCTGCAGTTTGTCCATAGTGTGTGAGTCCTGTGATGGGGTGGCATCCTTCCAGGATATACCACCTCCCCATGTGCCACAGGTCAAGCCCCCCCAAATACCTACACTACAATAACTTCCTGGGGGGCAGGCAGACCTTTTATTTATTCTATACTCCTCTTCAAGGTAAATTTATAGTTTGTTTGTTTTGTTCATCAATGGTCGAGAACTGTTTTGGAGGTGACTGCCTTTTTAAAGTAGAATTCACCCAACGGACAGAGGCTCAAATTGAAGCTGCCAGGAGCTGAAGGCCATCAGCGAATCCTTGGACAAATAACGACGGGGTGAGGAGATCGGGACACGCAGCCGCAATTAGCTGATGGCAAAAATAACCCGGAATGATGGCGCTCACAGGAGAAAAAAGGAAAAAAAATACATTAAAGAAACACAATTTAACAAATGCGATGGCAGAGGACAGGGTGTGAATGGCCTCCATGGGAAGGTCTTGACCAGCTGATTTTTGGATATGCATAGTGGCCCAAAATATACAGTTTTTGTTACAAAAAGAAAAAAAGTCAAACAATCATAAAAGCAGAATAAGGCAGCAGGGGGTGCAGTGTTGCCTCACACCTCTAGGGTTGGGGGGGTTGATTCCTGCTTCTCCCCTGGGGGGGGAGTGGAATTTGGCTGCTTCCCTCATCACACAGTTTTCCTCCCACAGTCCAAACACACAAAGACAGGCTACCTGGCATCTCTCAGTCGCCCTGAAGCTGACAGAGAGAGAATCTCTATCACTACTTCAAAGGAAACATCTTCCCCAGTTACCTACATCCATGAGGAGAGTTAAGCTTCCTGCAAGACGATCTCGATCTCGACATGAAAGGAGGGACGCAGGGTGAGGCCTGGATATCGCAATACAAGACGTGTACAATGCTTATCTGACAGGTCACAGAACAAAAGGTATTCGGAAATTGTACGGACATAAATGCTTCCGTCATATAGATGGTTAGAGTAAATATATGTTTTAAGGTTTTTAAGAGATTAAGCAAAGCTTACAAATAATCATTCTATAAATTTTGAAATGGCTGATGCAATAAATAGGTTTTTGGATGCAATTTTAATATTAATGAGCATTTCATTAAAAAAAATGTATGACGGCTTTAAATCTTCGAAGCTGTTGGTCGTAATGCAAGAAAAATCATTAGAAAAATGATGCATACTATAGAAAAGTAACTTTCCATATGTTATCCACAACAATGTATCAAAAGCAGGCCTGAACCTAGAGGATGCTGTAGGATGAGCAAGCCAGGGGACACCTGGGATGTGCACATGTGCACGGGCACACTCGCACGGGCACCCGCGCGCACAGGCACCCGTGCGCACAGGCACACGCACATCGGCAACTTAGGCACACCAGTCCACTTCAGTCCATCCACAGAGAGAGAGAACATGGAAACACTTGGAAGGTATAAGACCACAACGCTATTCACTTCATAAATATTCATGCACGATATGCTTCAAATCTTGTAGCTAGCTAACATCATGTTGCTAGCTTGTTCACAAATTAACGGCACCGACATAAAATAAATCAGGTCGGCTAAGCTAAAGATACGGTTCACGAACCGCCTGTTTACCTGAATCAGGTGCTAAGCAAATTCAATGTGCCCTCCTCTATTAAATGCTCCAGTATACTCAGTAGATACAGAATATTCCAGCCGTCATGTTCATACGGCCCCCCCTTGAGGGACATACAACACCATAATCTGTGGCATACAGCAGTTATCTACAAAGACACATGCCAGTGTGGCCCCTTCAGGGTGAGGTAACAACCCCCCCCCCCCTCGCCCCCCATCCAGAGATCCCTCTGCTCTCGACAGACAATGTCATTCAAGACTATCTCCAGTTTTGCCTGAGATATAACGAGGACAAAAACGGTTCAAATGTCTGGCAGTTCATATGTTTTACTGTAAGGTTTCACTGCTTCCAAAGTTGTCTATGGTATGTAAAATACAGTGATTATCAAAACAAAATAATTTTGATAAAATGATTGTGCCACATTTTGTTTTGCAATTCTCTTCCCGTTTTGTTTTGCGTTATGAATCCAGCACATCCCTTTTTATTAGTTTCTCAGTTGAATTATATTAATTTTAAAGTTCAAGTCAACAAGACAGTTTTTTAAAGTTCAATAAATGCATGATATTTCCAAAGTCAGTGAGTAACCGTGTTTAATAATCATGATCGCAGTATTGACCAAAATAATTGTGATTATGAGTTTTGCCAGAACTGAGCAGCCCTACAAAGAGTTTAGATAAGATAATCCTAAAATAATATGGAAAAATAGCAAGAATCACAGCCGGGGTCTTTTGTTCTAAGTCCCCAAATCATAATTTACATAAATACTGGTGCATTTTGGTCATCCTTGAATAAACAAGAAACTTGACAATTACTAAATGCCAAAAAAATGCTAACTAGGAGTACAGAGTTCATCAAAAGCAGATTGCATAAGTACAGCAGTTTGTCTTTGGTTAGCCCACGGCAAGTTTAAAAAACGAGTCTCTCACACGAGCGACAGCGATCCTATCCCTAACCCTAAACCTAACCCTAACCCAATATCCAACGGGCACAGGTTTCAGGGACCAACACGGCTTCTAACTTCTGATATCAAATCTCTAACAGCGAGTGCTCCTTACATAAAAAATGAAGGTGCAAGGCAAGCCAATACTGGGATAGATATGAAAGACACAAGAAAATATTAAATCATTACAGAATAGACTGAATAAAGAACTGAAATGTATTGCAGGAACCCTAATGTCATTTAATGTCAATTAAAATCTCAGTTCTAAACAGGTTATCTTTAAACACACTGTGTTATTTGGGCATTCTTGTAAATCTGTGGTATAAGCATAAAGTGACTATTTGCACGTTGGTAGGCTGATGTCACAATCCACTCTAAATTAAGACGCATGGATTAACAGTAATCTGGCTCTGGCTAATTGGCGTCTATAAAATGCGGCTGTCTGCTGCTTTATTTGAAAAAGAAGTCACCTGTGACAGGATCCCTCCATCATTCTCTTTCCAAATCTGCCGTGAAGCTCCTAAACCATTTCTCTTGTATACGTAATTAGTAGTGACTGATTTTTAAATTTACGTGCTGGCTACATACCCTGCTCCTCTATGTTGCGGTGATAAGTTTTGAAATTTGGCTATAAATTCCCAAAATTATGCTCGATACAATAAAAAGGAATTATTAACAGTAGTTGCCTACATATAAAAGCAATTTTAAAATCGCTGCCTAAGGCTGCTTTCTAACAGCGTGGTCTCAGAAAGAAACAAAAGAGACAAAGGAACAAAGAAGATCTAGTTAAATGCATATTTTCACGGGACCCATCCTTGGTTTAGGAACCAAGGATCTTAATGCGTATGTGATGGAAAGATGGAAAATAACACATGCAGAATATAATGTATGATAAAGGAGGCCCGCCGGTACATTAACCCCGCAAAGCTTTAAGCAGCTCCAGTGGTACGGTGTTTCTTCTCTCGGCAGTTGCAGGGGCTGCAAATTGTGCAGGAGGCATTTTAGAGATATTTGCCGGCGGTAATATTTTTAACGTAGGTGGCTCATCTGGCGTATGCATGTAGCATAACCGTGTTTGGGGCTGGGCGACTAAATGCTTTATCTGCGAACAGCAAAAGGCTAGCAGATCTGATATGATTGGGAAGATCCGGCAGCTTCTCCCCGACCCTAAACGTCAGAAGATCCCCGACATCCTATGAGCGCTCGCCGGCTGCGCACAGTGAGGACCACCACCAAAAAAAAAAACGCAAAGATGAGGTCGAACCAAGTTGTCCTTTGATCTGATCAAGCATCAGATGTGCCATCAAAATGCATTTTCATACGCTTTGTGGAAGCATACCCCCGACCCACACGTTATTGAGGCTGGGAATAAAGAAAAGCAAGAATATGCATGACAGGTCGCGGTCACTTCAGTTCGGGAATTAAAGTCTGCATGGGGGTAATGACGATAAAAGGAGGCCCACCTCTAGCCGAATAATAAGCTTCATCACTAAAACGCGCAACCTTACTGTCTTTTTTTTACCTGGAACGCCAATGGATCTTCGGCTTTTTTTTTCGTCTTCAGTCGCTTCCCAGTCGGATCTCCATACGAAACGACCCTTTAATTAATCCACCACCAAGAAGGGAAAAAAGCATTCCCCTACATAACAATGAGAAGAGAGAAACACACGCACCTTACTGCGGCTGTGGGCCGGTGAAGGCGAAGCCGCATTCCGCTAAGCGAGGCTGGCAGGGGGAGAGGAGGGGGCGGTCTGCTCGCTGGAAGTAAGGACGTCACCGCAAAATGAGGCTTTTTTCACTCTTAGCATGCGTCGTGCTTGCGCAGACGCCCTAGCAAATGTACATACCATATAACATCGAAAATCTAAAAAAAAAAAAAAGCCAATTTGCAACAATGGGGAAGTTGGAAGTCTGCTGTATTATTTAGAAATAATTGACTGGCTACGCACGGAGTGGGGGGATAAAATGATGAATGGAGGCGCGATTGTGCCCACACACGCCCCGCGACAAAGGGACGGACGGGGAAGGGTGACTCCCGATTGACGGGCATCGGAGGGCATAGGCTCGGGGGTTTGAAGTGTTTGGTTTTTAAGTTTAAATATTAGAAGAGCAAAATGTTGTTGCTGATGGTGATAATGGGAATAATACATTGAGCAGTGTGATAAAATTATTGAATGCCAAGTAGTATGAAATTGCTTACACGCCGAAAAGCCACTCCAGACAGATATTAACCATAGTTAAAGGGTTCACCAAATACAAGCGAATTCTTCACTGATAACTGATCACGATATAATGATGGACCGGGTCGTGTTCACTGCTGGAAAGATACTGAGCAGCGTGTTTTTGTTATGGGAGAATAGCACGTTATAAATGAAAACCTGTGAAAATACGCGTAAATGATGCGCACAGCAGATTCAAACTCGCCACCACGCACAGCATCACTTCAGTATTATTGTTGTTGTTGTTGTTGTTTTTATATCTTGTTATATATGAGTCATATACAAAATTTGTAAATACAACATTACATTGCAATTTAGAGTAAAATCCAGTATGAGTGTACTATAAAATGACTACCATTGCTTTTTTAAAATGATAATCACAACAATCTATGAAAAACATAAATCTATCCATTCATCTCCCATAAGTATTTATCCAATAGAGAGTCTTATTTGATATATTAAAAATATTAAATATAGTATTTTGAATAAATATTCATTCTTGATAAATATTTGGAAAAACATCTATCCCTTGAATTCTAATCATCTTGTGTGTACCTCAGAAACATTTTAGAGACACTCTCTTCGAGAAAATGAATATTACATTTTTTAGGTCTAAGGATGCCTCCTTTCCATGAGATGTTTCCTTGGTCCCTTCACAGTAGTACGCTAGTGGGGAGAAGCAGTAGATGTTCAACCAAGGAGCCCCTGTTAGCTGACTTATTGCTTGGACTGTCTCACCATTGCATCAGGAGTCTGTCAGCTTTGAAAGGCAGAAGGGGTTTGAAGTTTGCAGTATTTTGCCTAAATAAGTAAAACTCGCAATATCCACTTGGCATGTGAAATCTTGGAGATACATTTTGAATAAATCTAAAGGTATTTGCATATCCAACTGTCGAAGTTCCAGGCAGCTGGAAAATCATCAAAATGGTATCTTCTCTGGAGCAACGTTAGGAGTATTCCTTGGTAATGTCAATAACATTAAAGCGTATTCCTACATATGGCATCTCTTTCTGTATGTTAATACTGACCATTTAATTTTATTTTAGTTTCACTTTCTTTCAAAGGAAGGCCTGCAAATTATTTCACTGCGCTGGGTTCGAGAAATGGCACGCCATAATACACATTATGGAGGTGTAAAAGTCCCCTTGAATGATAATATCATAAAAACTTTTAAAAAGGAGCCGTATTTTGGGTGCTGAGTTGTTGGATTAAGATTGAAAAATAAGAGTGCTGCTGAATATGTACTGAGGGTGCAGTCAGGTGGCTCAGTGGGTCGCTGGGTACTGTCGTCACCTCACGCTTCCAGAGCCGTAGCTTCAAAACTAGCCATCGTCTGTGACTGCTGAGTTTGCTTGTTCTCCCTGTGCTTGTCTGGGTTTCTTCCAGTTACCCTGATTTACCTCCTGCACTCCAAAGACAAGCGGCTCAGGGGAGTGGATGATTCTAAATTTCCCATAATGCTTGGCTGTACCAGGAAATGTGTGTGTATGACAGCATGTCTCCTGCTGTACAGTCAGGGCTTCCTGGGACAGATTCCAGGGCACGGTGATCCTAACTAGACCAAGGAGGGATGGAAGGACGACTTTAGCTACCAGGTCGTTGGTAGGATTAAAGCAGGGGATCTCATTTTTTTTTTTTAATTCAGTTTGTTTTAAATAGCAGGTCCTGCAACTTAATTGGCCCAAAGTGGCTGATGGAGAATCAAGACTGAAATTCAGTGGAATAGCGATTCAGGGTTACAATAGTACAAATGAATATTGAATTTAGAAAAATATAGAAGAAAAAGGCACAAACGAAACTTCATAGTTTAATACAGGAGGAAACAAAAACACTGGGATCCATGGTCAGGTGACTGGGCATGCTAGGGGAGAGTGTGTGTGTGTGTGCGTGCGTGTGTGCGTGTGTGTGTGTGTGTGAGATATTCGCTTCTTTGCCCTCGTCTGCAGGTCATCACGCCATCTGTAGGTCAGACCTCTGTTCACCGTTCTGCAGATCAGTCTTCACGCCTCTCCTTTCCAGTAACTCGCTATGGTCTGCAATAGCAATGGCATGAACTCAGTTGATCTTCGCCCCAGGTACAGAGTATCAGGGCAGTGGAGAGGAGAGTGATTCAGAAGGTAACTGCAGATGCTGATATGCGACCAGATATGCACAGGCAGACCAGCAGAAGGCTACGCTGAAGTCAAACGGCTTCAGTGTGGATTTAAACAGACACTGAGGGGGCAGCCCTCACATATGCTGGCAGATTGTTGCCTAGACCAGAAGCCCCTGTGGCTGAGGGCTCCACTGCCAACAGTCTTTTTATTTATATGAGGGATTGCAGGAAGGTCTGTATTCCTCACTCTCATTATTATATACCTAAAGCAGAAGTCTGACCTTTTAGTGCTTCATTAGTGAGCCGAAGAACCTTAAAGTCTGTCCCAAATTTTACCGGAGGCTAGTGGAGACATTAGAGTAGCTATAATAGGTGTGTTTTCTCTTCTGGTTTCCCAGGTACATACCATGAAGATGCCAAGCAATGCGCCAGCAGAGGAGGTTTTTATAGAGACTATAGACACATGTAACTAATATTAAAGATCTTCATTAGGCTTTTGGTGCACAGCAAACGATTAATCACTAAACCCACTTTGCTGTAGCCAATTAAAAACAAAGTAAAACTGCTACTTGATTAATAATGAAATTTCACTGTGATGTATTGTACTGAACCCACTCTTGTACCTTCTGGGTTCTATGGGGAAAATGCCTGTTTTTATGAATGAATATGTTTTCCATTACCATGTACACTATATCGGCAAAAGTATCGGGAAATCTGCCTTTACACATATGCATTTCAACTTTAATGACATCCCATTCGTAATACATAGGCTTTAATATGGAGTCGGCCCACCCTTTGCAGCTATAACAGCTTCATCTCTTCTAGAAAGGCTGTCCACAAGGTTTAAGGGTGTGTTTATGGGCATTTTTGACCATTCTTCCAGGAGAGCATTTGTGAGGTCAGGCACTGATGTTGGATTTGAAGTCCTGGCTCACAGTCTCAGCTCTAATTCATCCCAAAGGTGTTCTATCGGGTTGAGGTCAGAGCTCTGTGCAGGCCAGTCAAGTTCCTCCACAGCAGACTCGCTTATCCATGTCCTTATGGACCTTGCTTTGTGCACTGGTGCGCAGTCATGTCGGAACAGGAAGGGGCCATCCCCAAACTGGTTCCCGCAAAGTTGGGAGCATGAAATTGTGCAAAATGGCTTTGAATGCTGCAGCATTAAGAGTTCCTTTCACTGGAACTAAGGAGCCAAAGCCCAACCCCTGAAAAACAACCCCACACCATAATCCCCCCTCCAGCAAACCTTACACTTGACACAATGCAGTCAGGCAAGAACCAATCTCCTGGCCACCACCAAACCCAGACTCATCCATCGGATTGCCAGACAGAGAAGCGTGATTCGTCACTCCAGAGAACACGTCTCCACTGCTCTAGACTCCAGTGGCAGTGTGCTTTACATCACTGCGTCCGACACTTTGCATTGCACTTGGTGACGTAAGGCTTGGATGCAGCTGCTCGGCCAAGGAAACCCATTCCACAAAGTTCTCTACACACTGTTTTTGAGTTAATATAAAGGCTACATGAAGTTTGGCGGTCTATAGCTATTGACTTTGCAGACAGTTGGCGACTTCTGTACACTACGCACCTCAGCATTCGCAATCCTCACTCTATGATTTTACCGGGCGTACCGCTTTCTGGCTGAGTTGCTGTCATTCCCAATTGCTTCCACTTCGTTATCACTAACAGTTGACCATAGAATATTCACAAATGGACTTATTGCACAGGTGGCATCCTATCACGGTACCACGCTTGAGTTCACTGAGCTCCTGAAAGTGACCCATTCTTTTGCAAATGTTTGTAGAAGCAGTCTGCATGCCTAGGTGCTTGATTTTATTCACCTGTGGCTATGGAAGTGATTGGAACACCTGAATTCAGTGATTCGGAGGGGTGTCCCAATACTTTTTGCAATATAGTTTAACAGTAGCAGTTCAGTCTCCTCAAATCAAAACGGCCACCAAAGCTGATTTGCTTTTTGCCAGGATGAATTGGAATATATGACTTAAGTCACCCAGGAAAATAAACACCTCAGTCAGAATCAATGTCTATATTTTGTAAGATTACAATTGGCTGTCAGGGAAACTTTATCGAAAGACGTGATTCTAAATTCTTTGGCTCTAGTGAAAGTTAATTTTTGGAAGAGAGAGCATTTGAGCTAAAGAAAACCACCCAACAAGACCTACTGTTGTGGCCATGGCTTTTTACTGATGACTGAAATTTGGCAATACTGCTTAATGCACCAACCCTGCTCAACTTGAACAATGAGGTACAACCCCAGAGCACCACCAGCTGCATGCAGACAGGCTCACAGTGAACATTGTAGGCACAATGAAGTTCAATTTGGGGACAGTAGGACTGTTATTGTCCTGCCACTGGTTTATCTACTCCTAATGGCACTTTTCCACTGCCACCAAGAACCAACCCGCACTCTTTGGACCAACCTCCATGGGCCGACCTTGATGATTTCTTTACTCAAATAGCATTTCCCCATTTCCATGGCATTTCTCGATTCCAGAAATGATGCAATATAGCTCTGGTTCCTTGAAAAAGAAATGGGTCGTGTGGTCAACTTAAAGAAAATAATAATCCCCTGAATTTTTTTGAAATGGTAAAATGTTCTAGCGGGTGCTATATTGACAGAGTGGGTAGCCTCACACCTCCAGGTCACAGGTTCGAAACCTGCCTGCGTCTTTGAGTTTTTGAAGTTTATAGTCCAAAAAGACACAAATAGGCATCTTTAAACTGCCCTTAACTTGTGATTCTGTGTTTGTGTGTGACCTGCCGCTGACTGACACCTGCCTCATCATGGCCTTGTGCTCCATTTGTACTATGGAACATGGACAGATCGAAAATATTCAGAGGAAAGAATTACAGAATATATAGATTTTTCCATCCATCTGGGGGGGGGGGCCAATCCCAGGCAGGACTGAGCGCAAGGCAGGGGGATACATAAGACAGTAGGCCAATTACAGAAAATCTAACATTCTAGGCATGGAGTCTTTAATGTTAATTATTTGTCAGCCTAAAATAGATGGATGCTGCCTTACATCCTGTGACTCCCTATATAGGACACGGATAATCAGGTACCAAAATTACAGCAGAAAGCATTAAAAGACCATTCTAAAATGAACTAATGTGTTGGCGTGCATATTCCAAAATCTTGATGGATGTTCTACATCATAACGTCACTGTCAGTGCACAGCATACGACAAGGGCTATTTAAGACAGGGCATTTTTATTATCCATTTGCATAAATACACATATAGGTACATAGGAATTCTTTGGTTGTTGTATATTCCATCTTGCTCTCCTATGGGGCACCCAAATAAAAGTGAGAGAAAAGTTTGAGGTCCAAGCACAAGGCCAGCCACTTATCTGACATTCCTGGAGAGGTTTTCAAGGTTCAGGGCCCAGCTCAAGGACCCAGCTCGAGGGCCCACCACTGACACGCTCATTCTGCCGGCTGCAGGACCCAAAGCGCTGACCTCACATGGGCATAGATTCCTAACTTGCAGAGTACATGTTATCAGCTTAATATCCTACACAATTAAGTACACTTTCAATGAACCGAAAAAACAATAATGCCATAATAGTGCTTAATATACCATAATTTTTAAACAAAAAATGTAACCCTCAATTATAAATGCAGAACCAAAACACATTGAGGGAAACATTTCAAAGGCATAAAGAACTTTCTTTATCAGGATAAAATGGTGAGATGAGACTGGGCTAGTATTACGAGTTCTAGCATCATTAATTATAATTCATAAATTCCATGCAGGCCGAATACCCTACTGAATTTCTAATACTTATAATGCTTATACAATAACATCATTCATGCGTCAGTGTTTTATTCACTGTAGTGCAGTGTTATGTTTTATGTAGACGCAGAGTTAAATATTAAATTAAGTATGGCGTAGTTAAATAAAAAGACCTCGTAGCAGCAGCAAAAGGAAGAGGTTGGGCGAAGAACAAAAACCTTCAGTCGTCTTCTTCGGTATAGATACGTTTGGGTTGTTCGCAGGCAGCGCGGCGAAGCACGGCTCACAGGCCCCTCCTCTTCAGCCACACATGGTCATATAGAGCCACTGAGAAAGGCAGGAGGAGCAGGCTTTAGACAGGAGCCGTTTGTCCGCTTCCAAGGAGCAGATCTTTACAGGAACGACAGTTACCTCCGAGATGTTCAGCTCCACCACACCACTGGCCTCTTTTTCCATTTCCTTGAAAGCTCCTGTTAAAAAGACAGATTTTTATGTGTATATATGTGTGTGTGTGTGTGTATATATATATATATATATACACACAGTACACACAGACACACACAGACACACACACACACACACACACACACTGTACACACAGACACACACAAACATACTGTACACGCACACATTCACACACACGCATATACTGCGCACACACACACACTCCCACATATAATGTATTTACACATGCTTTTTTCATGTTTTAAAATCTTATCTAATATAAATTTAAGGAAAGAAAACTGAAATATTCAAATGTATTGCATTAGTTCTGCTTAGTCACGTCCCAGTCTTACTGGTATAGGCCCTTTAAAAAGGAATAAGAATCACATGGAAGTTTTTACTGTAGACCATCACATACTGAACATGGATTCCAGTTTGACCAGGCAGCAGATGAAGTTGTCGAAGTCGATCATCTCATTGTCTGCATATCTGGCTACCAGGACCTGGTTCAATTTGTTGTTTAGCTTGAAGCCTAAGACGGGAAATACAGCACAGCTTAGCTTAGCTTAGCGCTAATAGTGCTGGAAAATTCAGCATATGTGTTATTTTAATCTCTTTAGACCCAGCTATTTATATTACTCATAAGATAGCAAAAGTTTGGGGAAAACCAGAAGAGTAAAGCAAACATACAGGGTTTTAAAATACATTAAAATACTAACAAGAAAGGTTCAGTAATGCAAACAAGAATAAAATCAGTCAGTAGTTGCTGTCAGAGCTGAATGCAGATCCACACCCATAGAGATTAAAATGGTGAGCAAAGCTGCCATGATACCTGCTGACTCCAGCGCAAGCCGCATCTCATAGGAGCTCATGGTTCCCGAGTTATCAAGGTCAAACTGCCTGAAGACCCCCTGGCAAACACCACGCAGGTAAAAAAAAAAAAAAAAAAAAAAAGAGTCAAGCATCTCCGCAGAACTGGCACCCCTTTCCCCTGGATACTACTGACAACATGCTGTAATGTCAAACCCATCTGCCATCCACTGTAATCATGCAAGTGTTCTGTGCCTCCAGGTCTGTACAGGTCAACATCGACATCACCTTTATGAACACTGCTGCATGCCTTATGAATTATGCAATGAAATTACCAAAATGCACAGACAGATACCTACCAGCCACTTTTTAATCTTGTTCCACAGGATCTGAAACTCCACCAGCCCAAGTCGGGCGCTGCCATCTTTCTATATATATGCAGCTGGTCAAGGAGTGTTGATTTTTCAGCAATATAAAAGCATAATATGCTGTACATATATACACACACGCACACACAGACAGACCTGTACTGATGTCATGTCCATTCATTTCTATAGGAAAAACCAAAATTGAAAAATGACAACCGTAACCACTACCCAGCCCTAACCTTAACCATAAGTAGCCAAACATCTTTTGGCACTTTTACTTTTTGATTACAGTCAGATTTTTATAACTTGAGGTTATCCTTATGGGGACCAGAATATGACATATATGAATATATATATAATATAAATTTACATATATAAATGTCATATATTTATATATGTCATATATAAATATATGACATTTGGTCCCCATAATATAAAGTATACCTGGACCACACACACGCACACAGATATACTGCAGCAAACTAAATAAAATTTTTAAATCAGCACTGACAATATTTTTACAATTTCATGGTAAATATAAACCTGCCATGATACATCCAAGAGACTGATCATTCCTCTGCACGACTCCATGCTGAAGCCGTCGGTCTTCAAGTCTTTGTCTGATACAAAGAGATACCAACAGGATGGCGATTTCACATGTCATTCCTCATGTTCATATCTCATTTGCCAAGCAAATGGATTCATCTCTCAACAGACTTTCTACGGACACGTCCCTCCACGAAATCTAACTATTAAACAGATTTAATATTTTAGTATTGAATGAATAAATAAATAAATGAAGAAAATGAACCATCATCCAGCTCCGCGTCTATGTGTGCTTGTTTCCATGAAGTAGTTACGTCAATATATTTCAACAGCCGTCACGGACAGACTTACGCTTGGACACCACTCTGTTCAGTATGGTTCGGAGTTCATGAGCTGCAATCTCCATGTCCTGAAATATCATAATGTCATATGGGATCAGGACAGCGCTGTGGCCACCAAAATCATCATAACATTACCGGCAGATTCTTCTATAAGACAAAGGCTGTTGGTGTAACACAGAGTGACAGCAAAGAATGAGGGAACAGCAAGTATTTTGGGGCTCCCTGACATATTAATTCCATACAAAATTACACATCTGTGCCACTGAAGAATATGTATGCCTGAATTTCCCTCTGTGGATTAATAAAATATCCATCCATCCGTCCATTCATGCATCCATCAAAGAATAGCAGATGCTTTTCATCAAACATTAACCAGTTTGAGCAGTGAGTGGCAGAAATTGTGCTGTACGATATCACGCGTTCATTAGCATAATACTAGAAAAATGTCTGCCATCATTTATCAGGATAATAGGAACTGTTTCGATTAATCTGTAATCTACTTAAATTTGTCACTGAATGTTACAATTTTTCAAAATTGTTTTACATAATGTACAGTAATGACAATCACTTTCAATAAGCAATGCAGTACATTTGTAATTCACAGGGGTTTGAAAAAGAAAAGACACAGTCTTGGGATGATTAAGAATTCATAATATTTTACAATAGAATAGGAATCGTACTGATTTTCTCAAAGGACACCAAAAGCACATATCCCATAAAAGTGCCTTAAGATTCTGTCATTTCAGAACAGAACACAAATTACAAATAATTCCAAGATCATGATCAATGACACTCACCTCGCCAGACAACCTTGCAAACGTTGACCTGAAGTTGTCATCAATGTCGCCTTCAGAAACGTCCTGAAATGAGACAAAAGCGTGAACCTCAGATGTTTAGCACCACACAATAACACACTGAACCAAAGTCCTCACCTCATCTTCTATGTTGGCAATTATGTCATTATCCAGCTCTCTGTGAGAAAAAAGAACATGATTTTCAGGAAAATGGCAACAAAATGACCTTTATAAAGAAAAAGTAATTTAATAATTTTGGTGCTTTGTGTAAAACCAGGCTATTTACTATCTGAAGGATCATAACAGCTTTCTCAACAATACGAAAATGTACATCATGTGAATTTCAACAGGGACCTTAATTTAGTACATGTTATATCTGATCTTCTGTAAACTGGATTGAACTGGTGCAATATCCTGCAGATAATCGCAATCCACTAACATATTTCAAGCAATTTATAATACCTGGTAGCTAATTTGAACTAATTTAAAACCATAATTAGATTTGGAAGTGGTGTGCTATTTAATTTATTATACAAGAGGGGACCATCTGTCCAAATGATAATTACACAATAATTACACAATGGTTACACAAAACACAGGTATTTAATTCATCTGGGAGGATAAAAATCAAGATAGGAATCAGTTATATGCATGATCATACACAGCTCAGAAGCTAAAAGATGCAGGTAAATAGTGTGAGCCTGCTACCCAAAGGAGGACAAAACCTGACAGCGCTGACACAGAGTGACACAGCGTGACACAGCGTGACACAGAGCTGACACAGAGCCTGCTACCCAAAGGAGGACAAAACCTGACAGCGCTGACACAGAGTGACACAGCGTGACACAGTGCTGACACAGAGTGACACAGCGCTGACACAGAGTGACACAGCACTTGACACAGCACTTGACACAGCACTTGACACAGAGCCTGCTACCCAAAGGAGGACAAAACCTGACAGCGCTGACACAGCGTGACACAGCGTGACACAGAGTGACACAGCGTGACACAGCACTTGACACAGAGCCTGCTACCCAAAGGAGGACAAAACCTGACAGCGCTGACACAGCGTGACACAGCACTTGACACAGCACTTGACACAGCACTTGACACAGAGCTGACACAGAGTGACACAGAGCTGTCCTGCAGAACCAGCACCAGCAGGTGTACTTTTAGAAAAAATTGTGCTACTTATTACAGAGCATTTCATTCTCACTAATAAATTACACATATAAAAATGCTTTAAAGGGCTAATAATTTATTACGAGCTGCATCAAACTATTGAATGTTGCAATACAAATTACACTATATTCCCATAGAAATGTTTAAAATCATATACTTGTGCCACTATACTCATGAACCTAAGTGCCTGGTCTAGTATTTTATTTAGTATAGTAATAGGGCAAGACCAAAATTTTCTTTTCTTGAAACTCTAGGGGGACAGCAGCTTTAACTCTGGGTTGATTACAAGGCATCTCATTTGCGATGAGGTCTGTGGGAATGGGAACTAGCCCAGCTCAGTAATGCAGCATGACCTTATGTTGTAACCACAAGCAGCTTTGTTTTTGTAACAAGCATAATAACTTCCTTTCAATAAACGGTCACATGTCCAACCAAAAGCTGTTCATGCACTATGGGAAGGAGTCACCACCTGGGACTGGACCCCAAAGACTGAATCACAGCATTACCTGTTGCCATAGACCTGGATTTCCGATTTCCCAATACTCACTGGGACTCGGACATCTTCTCTGTGAAGACCCGGAGGATGAAGTCGGCGTCTTTTCCTGGCTCGAAGGTAGAGGGCACCACCAGGTACTCCCCCGGCGGGAGACGCAGGCGGGCGCTCACCTCCCTTAGGTTGATGAACGTCTCGGATCGAGCGCAGGAGGCGTGCTTCAAGAAGAAGTCCTTCTTCAGGTGGACACTCTGGCAGCCCTTAAACTTGAGAAACGACGTGAGAGATATTGCAGAATCTGGGTGGCTGGCGACCATTTCCGAATCACAAGCCTGGAGATGACAGTACTGCAATACTGCAATTGTGGCCGCACCGGTGGTCTGAATGAGTGAACCACAGATCTGGGGGGGGGGTAGCCTGACTGAGGTGAAGGCCAGACTGCATATAGCTGATAGGACTTACAGCTGAGTGACCTGCAGGGCTGTGCAGTAGAAGGGGGGGGGCAGCTTTGGGGGTATCATGATGACATATGTCCACATTCTCCACAGCTATGAAAGTCAGCTGACCCTGAATGGTTTAGCTTCAATTAGCAAATGGAAATACGGCGCTCAAAGAAATGCAAAGGACGCTTGCTTAATTCAGTAAAAATATTGCAAATTTCTTAGTTTTATAACAAAAACCATTATTTATTTGTATGCAAAAAAAAAATCAAGTTAGAAACTAGTAGTTTCATTTAAAGTAGTAATAAACTAAAACCCATATTAAAGTTCTAAAAGAGATGTTCCAAGCTAAAAAGGTCATTGACAACAGTCTCATTGGGCGCTTTTTAATTAATAAGTCATTTGTAACAGCATAAAGCAACAAACATTTGTGTTTCGTGTCACTTTGGGAGCCACTGACTACAACAGCAATTAATAGCAAAATGGCAAGAACAGAACTGAATGAGTCAGTTAAAGAAATTATGACACTTAATAAAAAGAAAATGTGCAAAGGATATGTGGTGCTACATTAAACATTGCTTGACTTTTGTTATGAAACCAATAAATTTGCAACATTTTCTGCAGAACTAAGCAAGCGTCCCAAGACTTTCATTTCAGCTACACTGAGATGAAGAGCCCAGGAGTGAGACACCATCATGGGCGTCTCCGCCATTAAATAATTATTTGTTTGTCGAGGCAGATTCATTAATTACTGTGGATCCAAGATGGCAACTCCAAAGGTGACCCAGAGCCTACAATATGC
>JAODKF010000047.1:17482658-17514444 GCA_026779585.1 Mormyrus proboscirostris
GAAGACCCTTTGAGGTTCTGGGATATGCAGCAGGCTGTGTATCCACACTTATACGAACTTGCAGTACAGTTTTTATGTACTCCAGCGTCCTCCGTTCCATGTGAGCGTGTATTCTCCAAAGCAGGAGAAGTGGTGAATAAAAAACGGAACCAACTTAGCCCCCGCACTGTTGAACAAATACTGTTCCTGAATAAAAATCTGTAGACTAATGGCCCCTCTTCCGTTACACAAGCACCCTCAGTCAATAGTTTCCCAGTCCACAAGAAGTCACATTCAATTTCACCAGGTCATTAATGTTCATAACGCACTACAGACCATAAGAATTTATGCCAATTTATAAATATTCAGATTCACTGCACTCACTCAAAATTAAGTGATATTTCCTTATTTGACCACTTGGTGTCACTAATGGTCACCATTTCGGAAGGCTTCGAGTACTGAACCATTTTTTGACACATTTGAAAAGGAAGCTTCAGTGATTTGGAAAGCTTCATTTTGCCATCACTAGCAAGCGGCGATCAGGTAAGGGACGCGAGAGCAGCCAGGTTGATGGAAGGACGAGAGTTTATTAGGAGAGTCGAACACAAGACGGGTACTCACACAAGGCATGGACGACAATGACAGATCTGGGGAAACTAACCCAGACGCGGACTAAATACACAAGACAAGCTGAACTCAACGAGCAACAGGTGGGAACAATTGGGCATTAACACGAGGTAACGAGGCGGGCGTGGCATACAGGAGGATCGGACGGAGTTGGGCGTGACAGCAGGCTCCTCAAACGTCTTTCTCATAACTACTTAAGCATTTGGCTTAATAGTAAACTCTCAATCAGCTAAGGTTAAAAAATGGTAGCACAATTTGTTTTCTAATGTCCTGTAGGCAGAAGGCTGCTGGGATTTTGTCACTCGTGGTTTCACAGCCACCTCAATGGCCAAAAACTACTGTTAAAATGGATGATATATAGATATCTACTTCTTAACTGTTAAGTTTAGAACAGACTTCACAACTTGTTCATCCTGTCGTGTAATTTAATCAGGTTCTGTGTGAATGGAAAACAAATCTCACACTATATGAAGAGTTTTGTATAAATAATATAGTTAAATTGACGTCATGGACAGGTTCTACAGTTATACTGCTCATGCATCATTCCTCAATTCGTTCATGCTTTTCAGAAAACTGTACTATACATCATTCAGCGTAAACAGTGAAATGGATTATGCTCCACAACTGGAATGATGTTTATGATTCTGTGTGCATGTTTTATGTTATCTTGGGAATATCTTATTATTTAGCTTGTGCTTGTTGTGCCCCTCCCAACATAGGGCATTAATGTATTGCAGTAGTTAATTGAACATAAAAACACTACATGGCTTTTGCTGGTGGCAAGTAGAACAGCCACAGGAAAAAATGTATGTGTGATAATTTAGGACAATATCAGTTTCATTGGTTCTGCTTCATTTGAGATTTATATTTACATTTTTTAGAGACATATTCTGGACATTTCTTGCATAACCGGTTCTCAGACGACACTCTAGATCCACTCTAACCTCAGCTCAATGTGACTCTTGTCTGAAGCAAAATCGGTTCATGTGACATCCCTGCATACACAAAATTAGTCAAGAAGAGTTGAAAAAGTGAAAAAAAATAGATCTTATATCACATACATATAAAAAAATTCAGCTCTAACATTGTCAGCAACTATGGAAAAGGCAAGAGCCCTAACCGTGAGTAACAAAACCATCATGTCCTGCACGCCTGACGCTCCTGTCTCCTCCCTAATGTGGCCCTAATGAGCCATGCTTGATGCTTGTTACCCCTCGTTAGTCCTTGTATTTGAATGACTGTTTGCCTTTTCAGCCCCAGGCTGATCAATAATGTCCCTTCTCCTGTTGCCTGTGTCCTTCCCTGTGCCAAGCCTTCCTGTTTTGACCCGACATTGGTTTTGTTTTATTTCCCTGCTTTCATACTATTCAATAAAGCCCCTTTTTGTTTTCCTGATGCCTGGTGTTAGTTTTTGATTGCATTCACAGATTTTTTTACAAAATTGAGGTTATCTTTTCGGGTACCAAAAAAAGTCCCCACAAAGTAAAAAGTTACAGGTTTTTGTTACTCTCTGGTGCATGCGAGCACGCACACACACTAATCAAAGGCAGTGAGGCACACCCATATACCTTACACAGTTCATTTAAACTTCATTCATCGTGTTACTTTTTACAACAAAGGATACACATCCCAGGGTCGTGAACAAAACTCACAAAAATGCTAAGTTCCGGAATCGCGGCTAAGCTGCAACATAACCGTGACCGAGCTCAGGGCATCGGCAGCAATGAGAAAGCGGTGAAATACCTGGAGCAAGATTTCAAGGCGCTCAGACAAGAGTGCCTGAAGAGTGGAAAGCTGTTCGAGGATGACGCTTTCCCGGCGGATCCGGCATCCCTCGGCTACAGAGAACTGGGACCGAAATCGGCGAAGGTGCACGGCATCACCTGGAAACGTCCTAAGGTACATTATTATTATTACAGTACCTATTACTATTATTTAGCAGTACAGACTTAGCTGTGAACTACTCAAATAGATTCTTGTGTTTATGTTTAAAATAATCCAACATCAAGATATGGCTTGAATTGGTCATGTAAATTTCATGTATACACAAATAAAGTGTTTGAGATCCACGATTCGGTGGTTTGATTGTCAAACACAGTATCCCAGACATAGGGGAATAGGAAGACACGAGGCGGAAATGTATCTTCTAAATTACATCATATTCATTTATATTTTCCCTGTTTTATGCTTGCTCGGATATGTAAGATACTCAAAGGTAACGTCATATATAAAAATATATAATTACCTACCATTAAATTTTTATATTGTGTGTTTCTCATGCTTAGCGCTATTTTTAGGACTGCAAACCTGAACAACACAATATTGTGCCAGACGAAAGTTGTCTGCCAAACTAAGAAAGTAAAGTTACAGCTTTCTGGTTGCACAGGGCATAGCTTCATTACAGACGTCTTCGTTCTGTAATAAATCCAATCTGCGAAAAATTTTGTTCTTTTACTGAACCTTCTCAGGGCACCTTATGCGTTCTTTATATGTATAAATGTGGAAAGAAATCCAAAAAAGACTAATTGACAATTATGCTTATATTTTATTGCCTTTTTTCTTTGTAAGGAATTATGTCTCAGTCCACAGTTCATCGTTGGCGGTGCCATCAGGACAGATATCTGCCAGGGAGAGCTGGGTCGGTCATCAATGCTATTTGCTCACTTCTTCGTCTTTGCTGAGCTAAACTTCACTCCTGCAGTTAAACGATGCCCCTTCTCTTGTTTACGAAATGGGCTGTGGCTCATAATAAATGTTTCTTGTTTTTTAAAAATGCAGTGCTGGAGAGAAAGGGTGTGCGACTCCCGTTCTGGGTTGGCTGCACTTGGATCAAATTCCCCACCAGGAAGTATTTTCTAACTACCAAACTGCAGTACAAGGGCTGCTGTGTGCGAGCCTCAGGACTGTAAACACAGGTTTTAGGTAGCATAAGCAGTGTTCTGCATTACTGGCACTGAAAAGGAGCCTGATGGATGTTAGGCTTATCATAATGTGTTCTCCTAGTGTCAGAGAAGCTCTGCATTTATGAAGTGTTATACCCCCAGGACTCTGGTCATCACAGATAAATGCTGGGAAGCTAATTTGCTGATCAGCTCTGAATTACTGCTGCGGTAAGACTTCAGGTTGAGGGCTGCTTAATTAAGATCATTACTTCAAAATAGCTTTAATCCTGTGTTGAAGATCTTTGGACCCATAGGGGTGAAGCACAATGACACCTGTGTCTGTAGAATGATGATTGGTGCGCTGATCCCAGCTGAAAGCTGATTGGCCCCCAGAGTGCCTACTTCCCTTGTCACTCACAGATTCAAACGTATAACTGGCTAACAATAAAGTTGGCCTCGCTCTAGAATTATGGCCCCTCTTATGCCCTGGCAGTAGTGGTTCCCACAGAACTACCCTTTGAAAGCTGTTGCTGCAAATAAATGTTGCGGTTCGAGAGGCTGGGGCAGAGTGAGCAGAAGGGATGCATCCCTTTGCTAATGGATCATATTGGACCAGAAAACTGCTGATGGAAGCTGAGCAGGAAACTGAGGGAATCACTAATCCTCATTTTTAAATGCCTAACACAACCACCCCAGATGTGCTGTTAATCTCGCATAATAAGACTTTCAAAACTTAGTAGTTCCAGGATTTAAGCAAAGCACCACCTTCCTTCCAGACTTTATGGTTTATAATCTAATATGTATTATTATTATAATAGCCCTTATAATCAGTCTAAAAAATGGATGGGAGTACAAATAATCCATTCAGTAGTGCATACATTCATCCATCTACTCATTCATTCACCCACTCATCCATCCGTTATTTCTCCATTTGGTGGCTGTGGCTCTTAGGTTTACTCTGACATGCTGGTTAGTATAAGGGTGACCAGATAGACAGACACATGCACACACAGACAGACATACACACACAAACACACATAAACAGAATAGAACAATATAAATCTATGTGCTTCCTTTAATAACTGGAGTACGGCATTGACACTGGCTTTTCTTAGGGGACTGCTGGCTACTTGCCGTTATCGCCTCTTTGACCCTGAATGAGCAGGTGCTGGCTCGCGTTGTTCCACGTGACCAGAGCTTCCAGGAGAACTATGCTGGAATCTTCCACTTCCAGGTAAATTACTAGTCTGAGAACCAAACTTTTCTGCATTTGGGAAAAACTGTTCTTCAGAAATATTTTGTCATAAGTATAAAAAGTGACCTTGAATGACTTCATTCAAGTGGGCCAATGAAGCTATTATGTAGCTGAAAGAGAAACAAGTTACAGTAACAAGCAATGTTACTTCAGCAATCCGCTAATCAGTGTGCAGAGTGTTGGAAGTAAAACTAGCCAAATTGGTGGGGGAAACAGGGGCTATAATCCAGGATAGGCTATGCATTAATTTGCCCCTGCCAGGAGAGGTCATGGGGGTGTCTGGAGAATAACCCTGGCAGCAAAGGCCATAAGGTTTGGATTTTCCCTGGGTGGGGTGCTGTCTGTGAGTTTTTAAAATGTATATTATCCAAAAATATTAACCATTGTGTTGCCATAGTTCTGGCAGTTTGGCGAGTGGGTGGACATGGTGATCGATGACCGGCTGCCCACCAGAGACGGGGAGCTGCTGTTTGTCCACTCATTAGAGGGATCTGAGTTCTGGAGCGCCCTGCTGGAGAAGGCCTATGCCAAGTGAGTGAGCCATGCCTGCCAATAGTATGTAAACTGTCTACTCAGCTGTTTTTTCTGTTTGAGCGGCTTTTCAGCTGCATGCAGCTTAAACTTATTTTAAAATACCGTAACTGTAAAACACAGTATTAAAAACTATACGTACCTGAAAAGCTGTAATTAGAGACAGTCGCATCACCGTCATCCAGCCTCGTGCATTTATATCCTTAGCTGCATTTAGCTACACTGAGCAATGTCGCCTGCTTGCTGTAGGCTGAACGGCAGCTATGAGGCTCTGTCAGGGGGGAGCATGACGGAAGGATTCGAGGACTTCACTGGGGGCGTCACTGAAATGCACGAGCTAATGAAGCCAAACCCCAACCTCTTCAAAATTATCCAGAAAGCCCTGCGCAGGGGGTCCCTCCTGGGCTGCTCCATCGACGTGCGTCAACACATCCAACACACAGCCCCTGTCCAGTTAGCCAGCCACTAGCCATAAGCAGTTCATGTTCTCTTTCTCCTTTAATGCAATGGTCTTGGGTATGGTGAACATTTTTCATTGATTAAATGATATTCTCATAATCCATTCAATCCGCTAGATTAGCTATTTAATGAACATCCTTAGATTTCTGTTCTCAACATTTTTGTCGCCATCTAATGTGGACAAGTAGAGGCTTGTGGGTAGTGATGTACACTAATATACGCAGGCCTCAATTGGTTCAGATCACAAGCTCGGCGGATTCGGAGGCCATCACGACCCAAAAGCTGGTGAAGGGCCACGCGTACTCTGTGACCGGCGCAGAGGAGGTGAGCTGCCTCCTTCATGCCCGGGTGTGGCATCACTGAGGTTGAGGAGCTCAGGTTTCTGTGTGATGTCGCTGTAAAGGTGAGCTACCAAAGAGCTATGGCGAAGCTGATCCGTATCAGGAACCCCTGGGGACAGGTGGAGTGGACAGGCGACTGGAACGACAGGTACAGCTCTGCTGTTTGACACTGCTTTCCAGTGGGATGGGATGGTGTTTCCACTGACAATATTTGGCAAATTTCCAGGAAAGGGATGAGTCTTAAAGAGCAAGAGCTGCACACCCATTGGCTTAATGCTTAAGCTGAGTTTCTGTGGTAAACATGAATTGATGGCATCACCTGTATTAAGAGCCACTCAGGTTACATTAAATCATTCTATTCTATTTTTTCTATTCTATTCTATTCTATTCTATTCTATTCTATTTTCATTCTATTTTTTAATTTTCAGAAATTGAAATGCAAGCATTTATTTGCATTTTTTTTTCTTACAGCTCCGCTCAGTGGAGTCAAATCAGCGATGAGGACAGAGCGAGGCTGACCAACCGATCTGAGGACGGAGAGTTCTGGTAAATCGAATCATTGTTCGTCCTCTCTCTATGTCCCTCTTCTCATCATACATACTGTCAGAAAAAAAAGAGTACTGTCCTCGTACTGTTTTGTTCCCCAAGGTACAAACTACATTAATGTACCTCCAATGGTACAAAAATGTTCCTCAGAGTCCATTTTTGTACCTTAAAAGGAATATTTAATTAATAGTAATTGTACCCTTACTAGTACTTTAAGATTAGAATTTAAGGTAAAATGTTCTCAAAGTCAGTTAGTGCAGATAAGTGATTACCTAGCCTCTCTGCTTCTCACACCTTACTGGGATCTGCTTTTTGTTTTTTTCCCCATTTGCCCTTCAGGATGTCCTTCTCCGACTTCCTGCAACACTTCTCCTGGGTAGAAATCTGCAACCTCACCCCTGATGCTCTCTCTGAGGAGGATACCAAGAAATGGAGCATGTCCAAATTTGATGGAACCTGGAGGAGAGGCTCCACCGCTGGGGGGTGCAGGAATTATCCAAGTACCAACCCAACCCAAAAACCAGTCTCAATGATTCTATGTCATTAACCAAGCAAAAGCTCTTTGAAATGATGACAGTGTTTGTGGAAGGTTGGCATTTATTCACAGGATCCGGGGTGTAGCTGGAAATTCTGGAACCCCAGACAAAATGTGACTTGAGGGCCTCCTGCTGAATAAAATTGACAATTTAATGTATTCAAGGACCCTCCCAAATCTGCCAGCATATCCATACCCTACTGCATTCCTGCATAAGCTGTTTGCCAATTTATATTTTGCTTGTTTGGACGAACCTTGATGTCACAGAAATATTGCACCATTACTCTTCTTTGCAGACACCTTCTGGACAAACCCACAGTTTGTGATTAAGCTGGAGGAAGAGGACGATGGCCCTGATGATGAGGAGGTCGGCTGCAGCTTTGTGGTGGGCCTGATGCAGAAGAACCGGCGCCGCCTGAGGAAGATGGGGGAGGACATGCTCACCATCGGCTTTGCCATCTATGAGGTGAGGAAGGATGGGGTTCCCATGAAGCCAACAGGCATGTTTTCTAGTAGGTGTGTTGTAGGCTTACGGCTGTGTTTTAGTGCCTTTGGAGACAGACATAGGGTTACTAGTTATGTGGCTGATGCCAAGAGGTTTGGACCAAAAGACAACATTAAAAAGTGCATTGCATTATGTTTATTTAGTTAGCAAATGCTTTTTTTTAAAGTGACGTGCAAGTGAGCCAGATAGCACACTATAAGCATAGAGCTGTCAATGAGCCAACTAGCTAGACTGACCTTCCAGTGAACAACCAGTAACAAGTGCAAGCTGGAGCAAATGCTATACAATGTAGCAAAGACCAAAAAGGAGAGCTATTCAAATGAAAGACAAGTGCAAATAGGAGGATCAAAGATAATCAAGATACCAGCCAATGGATCACAGGTGAAGATAGAACAGGTCAGCGGTTGGAGGGCTGGTGTCTTTATTACAGTTAACAGGTGTGGCTTATCACATTTACATTTACATTTACAGCATTTGGCAGACGCCCTTAGCCAGAGCGAGTTACATAAGTATCACAAAAACAACTTCTGTATCATGTAGTGTTACCTTCCCAAAATTTGATGGTGTTGAACTTAACATGCTTCCTTGTTTTCTGTCATCTACAGGTCCCTCTGGAGGTATGTGTCAGAAGGAGTGGAATTATGGTTATGTACAGAACTTTGTGTTTGTGTTGTTAATGTCCAGGTGTCTTTGTTAATTTTGACTGTCTCCATCACTGCCCCATTTGATCAGAAATTAGCAGAGATCAAATATTGCAGGGGGTGGCCAATACTCAATAAAGCGCATGTCTTATCCACAGTGTATGCAGGTTTTTAGAATAACCTTTAGGTCAGCTGTTCACACCCAGATGTGAGGACTTTTCAGCCAATCAATCCTTTTATTAGTAATGTGATTAGGGAGTTGCAGTGAAAATTTACACATACACTGTTCCTTTGGATAAGATTGACCACCCCTAAAACCAGAAATGCTAAAGATTTGGGAACCTTATTGCACCAGAACAGGGAAGGTAATTTGTTAATTACCTGGATTTAAGCAATTAGTATCCTTAATGATATCTGGAAAGAAATCCGCAAACATTTATGATAATCAGTATTGCAGGATGGGTTTAGGGTGACTAAATAATCCATTTCAGGGTGGACACTTTGAGCTATTTCAGGTTTTACAAACTACTTTAAAACTGAAAGAATCCTGTCCTTGGCTAAATAGTTTGGTTCTTGTGCTTTGACTGGTTTCCTTGATTTGAAAGACTCATCCAAATGTTTCACATTAACAATAGAGACACGTGCATCAGGAGACTGAAAAATCAGTACACAGCAAGATCTCAGTGCTTAAACCCAGGTCTTTTCATCTACCTCCCTGACATAGATGATCTGGTCCCTCTAAGCAAGTTATAGTCTAATGTGGGTGTCCAGACATGTCCTCTCGACACACTCTGGTTCCCCTTTCCAGTTTGTGGGCCAAAGGAAAGTCCACCTGAACCGGAACTTCTTCATGCAGAATGGGTGCAAGGCTTGCTCTGAAACTTTCATCAACCTACGGGAGGTGTGCAGTCGCTTCTGTCTGCCCCCCGGGGAGTATCTTATTGTACCCTCCACCTTTGAGCCCCACCTGAATGGAGACTTCTGCCTGCGTGTCTTCTCCGAGAAGCAGACTGAGTTTCAGTAAGGGACCCTATATTTTCACTGAGCTACTTGAAGTATATGTTATACGCTAAGAATTATTATTTTCTGGGAGCAGCTTGTTACACCAGTGCAAACCGTAAGTTCTGGACACAATAGCTATAGCTTTTGAACCTTTGTCTATAAGTCATATTTGCGTCTTTGCATCATCAGTTTTGAAGAACGATAAGGAAAGAAAGGGGTGTGATCAACCAGCAGATGAAGTGCTGGGCTCCTTTAAGAGCCTGTGTGCCCTTTGTGTTTCAGAGAAATGGACAATCCCGTTGAGTCAAACGTGGGAGAGGTAAAGTGCTTGCAGCTCATGTTGCAAAAGCATTTCCGGTTCTGCTGTTTTCTGATTATTCTTTGTAGTACTGTTATGGCCACAGGTGGATTTACATGTGGGTGCCACAGGCAGCCAGACAAAAAAGGAATTGGTTGTGACATTTGTGCGATCAGTTTTCTATTAGTTATTTGCACACATCAATGACATCATGTCACTGTGTGGGTTAGTTAACCTTGTCAGAGTGGGCACCCTGATTCTAGTCTGAGAACTGGGCAGGCTACCACTCAGACGTACCAGACGAGGTGGGGGCCAAGCTAGGCTGAGCCTGAGGTAGGGTGGGTGGGCTAATCTATCAAATAGCACAGTACTGATGCAACTGGTGAAATTAGATTTAAATTTAAAATGATTTATTTGTATCACTCAAAATATCATACAAATAACACTTAGTCAAATGGTGTTTTTTTGGCATGGGGGGGGGGGGGTTGCCCAGAGCACTATACAAGCTAAAACTTCCACTGTTTATACAAATTACTTTTATAGAGCATACAGAACTACAGCATGTCTGTTTCCTCAATGGAGTCCTGTAATTACCAACAACCTTCAGTGAGTTTAATGTGACTTCCTTCTTTGTGGTTACAGATGGAAATAACTGAAGAGAAGATTGATAGTACATTTAAAAATCTATTTGGGAAATTGGCTGGATATGTGAGTACTTTAATTTTAATAGTCATATTAAGAAAAATGTTGAGAAGTGCTAAAATACAGACCTTTTGAGAGTGTAAGTTGGATTATATCAGTATTTCAATTAAACAAGTTTGAGGAGCTTAATGTAGTAAGTCATAAGAACTTTAATATTTATTACATTCCCTTGTTACAGGATTGTGAAATCTCTGCCTTTGAACTAAGGAGAATTTTGAATAAAGTGGTGTCCAATTGTGAGTAGCCGTCTGTATTCCTTAAAGTGCCACAATCATGTGACTCTCCCACTTTAAATCCCTTTTCTTTGGAGAACAGGTAGTATTTAGGAGTGTGAACTATGAACAGTCAAATGCGCTTCTTTTGTAATAGCAGTATTGCATCGGATTGCTGAGAACATTCCAAACAATGCACACATTGTGGCCATAGACTGCATGTGTACAGTGATTCTTTCATATTTTTGTTTCTTCATAACATTAATCATATATCTACTCTAGGGAAGGAAGTTCGGATAGACGGGTTTAGCCTTGAAACGTGCCGCAACATGGTCAATCTTTTGGATGTATCCTTTTCTGTTTTCCAAAATATTGCTGCAATATCTAACTCTTGGCAGCGATTTAAAAGATGGGGGACATTCACTAGAGGTTATGTTGTTTTTCTTTTTGGTATCTCAGGAAAATTGATATTGATTAAACCCGGGGCTGTTGTAGCGTTTGACTCTTCTGATACCATAAACAGCCTCGCTTAATGCAATCCTTATACATCCCTATACTGTTTTATGTATAACTATAATAAAAATTATGGCCTCTAGATCCCTCAAGTGTGGTCTTTAAGCTGGATATTACCAGGGTCCATTTCTTATCAGGTGGCTGCTCATGTTTTATAGCCATAAGTCATATGACAGTGGTGACATCCTTACTGTGTATACTGTGTACTGGCCTCTCCAGTGAACTGCACTTGTGTTGTTGTTCCTTAGACATTTTTACAGAAAGATGGAAGTGGAAAGCTGGGCCTTTTGGAATTCAAGATTTTGTGGAGCAAAATTGAAAAATACATGGTTTGTGCTGCAATTATCCATGTGTCCATTTTCTGTAATTGCTTGTCATATTCAGGGCTGTGGGGGTCTGGAGCTACAGGTATAATGCAGGGAATAACCCAGGAGGGGGCGCCAACCCAACGCAAAATTTGACAATTCAGCAATTTGTTGCTTACAAGGCTCATGATGCTATATTGGCGCTAACTGCACTGTGGCTGTCATCATAACGTTATGCAAATGTGAATGTAATGTAATGCACCGTAACATATGGTATTACAATTGTGGTGTTTTAGGCAATCTACTGTCGGAAGGATACTGACCATTCAGGCACCATAAACTCCACAGAAATGCGTTTGGTGGTGGAGGAAGCAGGTAGGATGAGAGTGGCCTTAAACGACACAACTGACTCACTGCCTGAACTACCATGTTACTGACACTCTGCACTCAGACGGATTAGAACCTTTACAAACAGAATTCAGCACAAGAATTCTAACCCTGTAAATATATTTGAAATACTTTTCAGCATGATTTTTTTTTAGCCAAAGCTATGATTTGCTTCAACCCTTGTTTTTCAACCCAGTCTTTGGGAACTTCCAGACAGTCCAAATATTTGAACCGTCCTGGATCCCAGCACACCTGAGGGAGAACAAAAATGTGGCCCATTTCAGTGTCACCAAGGATTGGGTTTAGAAACACAGTTGGCTGTTAAAAATTATACTACAAGCTTGATTCTGCAGAGGATCATCTAATAAGTTACTGGAGGAACTAAGTTTCAGTGAAGTGGCAGTTCAATCCATCAAGCCTTTTAGGTAGCAACTTCTATCACTTCTGCTGGATGCTGTAATGCCTGATGAAACTGCATCTATGACATGGATACTTTGAGTTGCATCTTGCGATCTATTAGTGTTATTGTGTCACGCCATGTTGAGGAATGGGAGGGCAATTAGATTTAGTCATTTAAAACTTCTGTCTGCATCTGAAGGAGCCCTAATGAGACCTTCTTCTGTCTTCAGGGTTCTTGCTGAACAACCCTCTGCACCAGATCGTGGTGGCCAGATACAGCAAGGCTAACCTGACCATCGATTTCGATAATTTTCTGGGGTGCCTGATCCGTCTTGAGGCCATGTTTAGTGAGTAGCAACTTGAACATATTACTGTGTACAGAAATCCTATTGTTTTTACGCTTCATAGCAATCTCACTGTTTAATACTGTTTCATATGTATTTTGATGCTTCAATTCAATTGTAACATGCAATAAACATGTTTTAACAGAAATATTTAAAAGCCTGGACACACACAGTTCTGGAATGGTGAGCTTTAACCTTGCAGAGGTAAGTCATCGGAAGCAATTAGCTAGGCCTGCTAATACTGGGCAGCGTAGCACAAAAACTGTTGATAAATAGCAAGTGAAGCAGCTTCAATACTGAAATCTTGCAAGTAATGTTTGTGGCTGCATTGTCTATGATGGATATTTCTGGTTTGAGTGTTGCTTTGTCTCCCTCTAGTGGCTGATTTTCACTCTACTCTAAAGCTTCAGACATGGAAGTCTCCACAGTCTCCACCTGCAGGATATTGTTAAGAATAATTATGTAGGAAAGCAATAGTATTATAGCATTTGAAACATTACCAGTTATATAATTGTTTTATTTTGAGTAAATGTGTTTTGGGATGTTATCATTGTATAAAATGTATCATTAAAATAATATTTAGCCTAATTAACAGGAGGCTATAAAACGTTGTACCTTAAAAGGAGGCAATAAAACTTCAGTTATGAAAACGCATTTTTGTAAGTGATGTGTGAGTAACTGTTTCCAGTTAATCTGCTGCAGGTGGCGGAGGTTGTCCTCACCAGAAGCTGGAGATGTAACATTTGGCAGAATCATAGTGTCATGGTCCTCCGTGCTAAGGGGTGATTTTTTTTTTTTTTTTTTTTTTTTGATTCTGCCAATCTAAGGGATGCCTCACGTTGAACTATTTTCCACTCAGACGTGAACAACAATAAAACAACAGCGAGACCAACCCCAACCATACTTGGATATAATGAATGGAATTTTGCTGATATTTATAAATTCTTTCGTAATATTCAATTTCCTCCATGAATGTTATACAACAATTACAGAAGAACAATTATTTACAGTCCCTTAATATCAAGGTAGTTCTCTGAGAAACAGACAGCAGGTGATGTCCCAATGCACTCAGCTCTGCCTATTGCCCTTTGCGAACTCCTTCGCCCAGTGGACGGCCTCTGTAATATCTGTGGTGCATCCCGTCCCCTTGGCCACGGTGGTGGAGCCGCCAGCGTTTCCCCCAAGGAAGGTGCATACGGCCAGGGCCCAGTCGCTGGCAGAGAGAGGGCCACAGCCCTACAGAGCACACAGGGGACATTTGTGATGCAACACTTCTGTGACAGAGGAAGGTTTATAGCCACAAAGGGCTATAAAGTGTATATGCAGGTTTTGGGATAACCTGTAGATCAGCTGTTCAAACCTAGGTGTGAGGACTCTTCAGCCAATCAATCCTATAATTAGTAATCTAATTAGGGATTTGCAGCGAAAACCCGCATACACACCGGCCCTTTGTGGATAAGATTGCCCACCCCTGGTTTATAGTAACATTTCCCAACCTGGTCCTCAGGGAGCCCAAGATGGCCCACATTTATGCTCCCTCCCAGCTCTTTGCCAAACCGTTTTTGCTCCCTATTGGGACCTGGTAGGGAGTAAAAATGTGGATTATATGGGGGTCCCTGAGGACCCGTTTGAGAAACACTAGCTTAACAGCTATCTACATCTATTCCTGCTTAATGGCCAGTAGGCCAGCAAACTCAGCTTGAATGAAACTGTGTATCGGCACTGGTGCTTGCAGGGAAAAGTCTGTGCTCACAGTTTGGGGCTTGCAAGCCCTCAGCTGTGTGCGTGTGACTGTCCAGTATTTGCATGTTCTCCTTGTCTCACATGGGTTTTCCCTGGATATTCCAGCCTTGCATCCCTAAAATGCATGTAGCGTGTGACTGTATGTTGGTAATTTCAATTACCAACGGCAAACTGCTACATATTTCTGAATGGTCTTTGATGTTGAAACTCTTAATTTCCTAGGAATGAATGCAAGAGTGACTGTAAATAAAATGGCAAAATATTAACCTCACCCACCCACCAACCAACCCAAACACACACCTCAGAACAACTGCCCAGCTCATGTGAAAGGTAACACCATCAGTACCTTCAGAGACAAGAAGCACTCAGAGCAAGCTCGTCCTTGATATTTTACCTTGGGCACCTGACAGGCACAGAGGACCTTTCCAGACTGCTGGTGTGACAGTAACATGACCAGGGTCCCAGGGGCTTGGTTACTGTACTGATTCACTGCCTTCATCAGCACCTGCAGCGATGAGCAAGGAACAAGTAGCACACCTGGGCACAATGTCACTTTTTCCACAAGCAAATGTCCAAAAGAGAGCATACTGATATTGAGTCTGTGTCCACGGTGTCCACAACCAGCTTTTCTTCCCTGTGTTTCGTCAGCAATGCCTGAACTTTGCTGGCTGCCTGAGGATTGACAATAAAAATAGCGTGAGTCACAGGACCCAAAAGCAAAAGCCCACGGTTCACTGGCTCCTAAATTAGGCCATGCAGTCAAACCAACAAAATCACATAAAGGAGGAGAGTTTTTGTGTGATGCAGTTAAACATGCTTATTCATGCAATATAAAGTAACGTGAATAGAGCTCCCTAGGACCCCAACCACGACCAAGATAAAAATATTTTAATTCTGGACAATGAGACACTTTAAACCAGCGTTTCCCAATCCAGTTCTCGGGAACCCACAGATGGTCCATGCTTTTGCTCCCTTAATGGGTGCTGGGGTGGAGCAAAAATGTGGATTGTCTGTCGGGGAGCTGGGAGACACCAAAAACGTGGACCGGCTGTGAGTCCCCAAGGACTGGACTGGGAAGCATTGGTTTAAACATGGGGTGCCCAACTCCAGTCCTGGAGGGTCAGAGCCTAGCACATTTCCCCTCATTCAACACACCTGATTCAACTCCTTGTGTTAATTACCACACAGCTCTTGAGCTGAATTATTTATGGTGGAACAGGGAAAGAACCAAGTTACACAGGGCTCCAGCCCTCCAGGACTGGAGTTGGGCACCCCTAGTTTGAACTATCAATATCGATCAAGACAAATCACAGATGACCAAAGGTTCTAGCACCCTAATAAAAGACTGCGGTTCCTCCGGCTTGCTGTGCCAAGTACCTCAGCAATCTCCAGCTTCCTGACCATGGTGTTGGTGGCCCTCTGCAGAGCTCGCAGCTGGCTCTGAAGCTCCCTCCTCTGCCACTGGGGGATGGCTGTGTTCTCCACATCCTGGGGCAGAGCACACTCACTGTCACTCACCCGCCAATTAGAAGTGGGGCGAAAGCTATAAAAATGAATACATTCAGCAAACACACAACTTACTTTCAATAATTACAATGGGTATTAATGAGTCTTATGCACCAGTCATTGCCCTGCAGTACATCACATATTACAGTCACAGTGCATATCAGAGGTTCATTACAATTAACATTTACCGTTTCTCTGTTACTCCATTTTCATAGCTTTCTGTCATAGGTCTAGGGCTACACAGGCAGTCCTCAGGCTTAGAACATCCAGCTACTAGTTGTACTTATGAATGGAAGGCCATAAAGCCTATTACACCAAAAATTTGGGTTAAATACAATGATTCGTAATAACAAAAGCACGCGCTACTTTATTTTGCACTGTTATTTTTATGAAAACATTGCACAGCTTCAGTGGTTTGTCGGCTCAGTACAGGACAGTACTGTATGTACTTACTTTTATTATTACTGTATAATCATTACTGATGCTGTACTGTATTTTTTTTCGACTTAGACAAATTTTACTTAAAGTCAAAAAAATGGATCTTGTTCGTAACTTGGCGAATGCCTGTTGAAAGCTTATTTGATGGCTTTCTTTAAGTATTACACTGCTTAATAAAATTTTTCAAGCCTCCTCTCTGACCAACACTCCAAATAATCATTAACCCAAGCAGCCAGGAACTGGTATTAAAATTGACTTACAGTTCACAGCCTCTGCCCCACACATTTTTCCCAACAGAATAACAGTTTAATTTCAATGAACAGTTACCACATGCATGCTGGGCAAACTAAAGTTAAATCATTAAAACTTCTCAATCATAATAATCAATCATGATATCATTTTACAAAAAAAAAAGTTCAAAAACAGGTTCCTCCATTGTCTGTGGGACCCCCCAAAAAAAAAATCAATATACAGCCTATAGGATTTGAACTGGTAACCTTTTGGTCACAGTCACCTGCTGACCCACACACTACCCTCAGCCAAATACCTGTGTGTCAAGAATCCAGATTAAAGCAGTCTCAAATTCATCTCCAGGTGGGCCATCTCTCATTCTAACCTGTTATGCTTTACCAACTGGCTCAACCAGCAGGCAAAATTTACTGTAATTAATAAAACCTGTTTTGTAAGTATGAAAGTTATAGTGGTAATGAAATGATTTATAAATGTAAAGCTCCTATGTGAAACACCCTGCTATGGAAGTGACACACACATCGATCAGCAAACCCGCTTCTTTGGAAAGGCCGTGTGCTGAGGACAGGCAGGAGGGCACCGCTGGCACCCGTGCAAACAAAGACGCTACCTCCTGGGTGAGGGCATGGCCGGCCTCACGAGCCTGGGTGAAAAGAGAGGAGGCTTTGCTGAGAGCGCATGTCAGGGCATTTGACCTTTAGGTGGCTGTATACTTTAAACAACATCCGGACAAAACATCATCAAACACATTGGGGAGAACAATCTGTCACATACTTATAACACTGCTACCTTGTTCCTTCTATGTCATGCCACAAATTTAGAGGACCCAGAATGTTTCCGGTGCAGCAGAGCATGCGTGTCATTTTGATAAAGGAGATAACATCTTTTAAAATGCAAGTTGCTCTCTATTAGCAGCTGCTGTTAATTTAATACTAGAAGTGGCACAGACAGGGAAGCAAACAATTTACATCAGGGATTCTGAAATCCGTGGTTCGCGACCCAAGTTCTAAAAGGGTTGCAAGGCAGAGTTGGAAATGTAAGCATTTTAAAACCCGCAAGCTCCTTTGCTGATCCACAATCAGATTTCCCAGCCCCAGTCCTAGAATTAACCTATATAAACGGGTCTTGGGTCTGCAGTTGTTTAGCACTAACCTAGTGAGCACTGACCCAATCCAAGAAACTAATTCAGAGGCTTAATATAAAATTCACTGGCACATCCAATCAGATTTGTGCGATAGGCACTGATTGGCGAAAATTGCAGTGCCCGGCATGATTCATTATAGCTAATTTAATTTAGACCTATACTTGATATAGGGTCACAACTGCACTGGCATGGTAAAAATTGGGTTGCAGCGCAAAAAAGGTTGAGAACCACTGATTTAAATGACACTCACAGTCACATGCTAATAAAACACATGCAGTCCACAGCAATCATTACACGTTTATGACCTTTACTATTAACAGAAACCCACAAGCACCCAGATTAATGTGCACAGGCGAAGGTCCGGAATGGTGATGGAAATCACATTAAAGCAAAGCGAACCTTATGCTATGGCTTAGTAAGACCTCATTCATGGAATTCCCAAATGGGACATGATGTTAGCATCCGCACCTTATTTGCTTCCTCTCCTGTGACGGCTACAACACGACTGATTCCCTTCACCATCTGCCTCTCAGACACGATGACGAAGTCCTGGATGTACCCTGTCCTCAGGAGGTGCCTGAAAGAATAAGGGAGGGCAGGGAGTCCAGCCTGGTCATTGAGCAGAGCGATGCCCATGTGCTGGCGGCCAACACGAGCCCAGAGACATGCTATGGTGACCACAGCATATTCCCGACCGTGTGATTGACCTGTATGTAACGGCAAATGGGACCACTGATTGGATACCAGCTTTCCGAACACAAACCCAGTAATAAATGCCAGCTGTCCTAAGCTCAGGATGTGCAATTTTTGCTAAGGTTGGGAGGTACTGAGTGTCCATCTATCCCTACAGATGAGCTTGGAGTTGCAGTCATTGTTCCTCTTTACAGATGCAAATTGCCCATGTTCGTCATGTGCAGTCCTGATTTGTCAGGCTGTTGTCTTGACACGTTACATAATTTAGCAGATTTTGTTGCAAATGCCCCAGCAATTTGGGTATCAACAGTTCCAAGACTTCTTTGTTGTTCCATATGGAAAACTATTGTATCAAAGTGCCAACCGTCAGGCCTCTTAATGACTGAAATTTGTAGATGCGTTTGCAATTGTGATTTTGTCGCTTCAGCATCATGCCCTTTTCCATCTGCTGTTCTTTATTCACCCCTGTGCTTTACATTGCACCTCTGAATTAAGCCAGTGGTTCTCAATTGGGGGTACGCATACCCATGGGAGTACGTGAAGGCACTCCAGGGGGTAAGATTTAAATATATATTTAAAAAAATAGCATCCATGCAAAAATCCTTTAGAAAATAGTTTTTAAATAAATGTTTCAATAAAACGTAAGTGTAATTGTCAAGGTGCCGACCTGGGAAGCAGAAGCCGGGAGACTTAAAGATCGGGGAAGATACAGGGTTTATTGGGAGTGGACATGAACGAACAGGCAGCAACGCAGATTGACACTACAATGACCGGACGGGGGAAACAAACTAAAACGCGAACTACATACATTGGACGAATGACAGCAACAGGGAAACAGCTGGTGAACACGGGGAATCCACATAAGGTAGATGAGGGGGCGTTGCACACGGAAGGAGCGGACGAGTGGGGCAGGACACTAAGTTCATAAACTGAATTTTATATTCAATGGCGTATTCAGTTTCATTATCCTAAAAAACCCAGATCCACAAGACATCACCTGTCAGTCACTGATGCCTTGAAAACTCAAACAATGGTGTTTTTTTGGGCCACTGTGTTTCTTTCTGTGGGGAGAGACTAGCCAACGGTAGCATGAAGCCTGTGCATCTATGTCATGTTGGTAAAAAAGTTTTTTTAGGGGGAAACTTGACAGCTCCCTGACACCAAGATTGACAAAGATCCTCAGTGAAGCACAAGCCCAAGTTTCTCACTAAAATGTAAGTGCAAAATGCAACAATGTAATCTTCAGTGTTGACAGTTTGTAATTTTAAGACGTCAGTCTTTAAGGATAAAGAAGATATTTTAAGATAAATATTTTTTCATTTGTGCAAATCTTTTATTTAAAATTGCTGATCATTTCTTTTTTGTGAAGAAATGTTTATTTATCTATAATTAAGTTCATGAATTCATTTTGAGAACAGATCTTTATCATCCCAAAAGAGGACACTAAGTTGATGTGCAAATCTATTTATAATTAAGTTCATCATTTCTTTAAGTCTTTACGAATTTATTAATATGTTTATATTTCCAAAAAGTTCAAGAGAGCACTACAAATGAGCAATGTTTTGCACATTGGAGTTTTAAATGTTTTGCTGATGTTTTTTTCAAATGTTAACTGATAGACAGAGTTTAATAAATCAGACACTGATGGCACAGGGCTGTGTTGTTTTTTTGTTTTTTCAACAAAAAAATGCTTTGCGCTGATTTGGGGGTACTTGGCTGAAAAAATATTTCACAGGGGGTACATCACTGAAAAAAGGCTGAGAACCACTGAATTAAGCCATCAGCCTGTGAGGGGCAGCCGGTGTTTGCCCCCCCCCAATACAGTGCTTGGGCGAAGACCTACAACTGAACAGGTAAAATCAGAGAAAAGGGCAAGGCTGCGCTTCATGAGAGTGTTTGGGAAAGCAGCTGAGAACAATGAGACCTTTCTGCACTTTCATGTAAACTGGACACATTATTCTTGAGTCATGGCATTTGAAAAGTGCTGAACACGAACGGGACAACCACCAAAGTCAAACATCCATAAAATCTGGGAAATTTCAATTGCCACTCAAATACACAAATGAGGAATATGAATTTATGAGGATGGTTTGTAAGAAACTAAATTTAAGGACCCCCTGATGATTTAATACTTACAGATATTCACAAAATTTACCAACATGCCTTGTTAGTTACTGTGACACCAATGATTTTTAAGTTTGTGTTTGTCACAGTCTGCTCTTGATGTACAGAGTGAGAGTACAACCATATACAAGATCAACTGTGTCGACAGCAGATGTGAAATTACTCCTTTTTGGGCTACACGGCTTGCAGTATGTGCTGTATTAGCATTAGGCCTTACGTTCCGCAACAGAGCTCAACAGATGTTGTGCTGGGGTTGGGGCTGTGGAGCAGGTCAGACGCAGGGACACCTACTGACACCACCCTCACTGGATCAGGGTAGACCTGCAGTGCAGACATCACCCTGGGTCATGTCACTGCTTTGTGAACAATTAAAGCACACTGAAGGCTATGGTTCAGACACAAATACATCCTCTATTGCTAAAGAGGACTCCACAAGAATGGGCTTAATATCACAAACAGTGGGCTACAAAGAATCTAATACAAGATGATGGATCATCAAGTTTTCACCTCATCCACAGTTCGCAGTCCAGGTACGGCTCTGGCTACCGGCAAGGGCAGCTCCTCCACATAAACAGGCTCGTCTCGTCTTATGATGTCCTGCATCATCTTTTCAACTTCCTGAAGCTGGTGGGTGCACAGTGGTTTCTGTACAGGAGGAAGCAGGAGACCACACTGAGGCGTTTTACCCATACTGTGACTGGGTTGCCGCACTGCATCACTGAAGCCCGACGCACCTTGATGCTGAAATCGAAGCGCAGGCGCTCAGCCGTGATGTGAGAGCCACGCTGCTCCACCTCCTCTCCCAGCAGCTGCCTGAGAGTGAAGTTGAGGATGTGTGTGGCTGTGTGTTTCACCATGCAGGCCAGTCTCTGGGCCTGTGAGCAGCATAGGAGCAAGTCTCGTTCTTTCAGTAAATACAGCAAGGAAACCCAACAGGAACATCACATCTGCATACAGGCCTCTGTGATGCTCATCTCAATTTATTCTCACAATTCTCCACCTTAAGACCATAAGACCACTCAACCTTTAATCCCTTCGTCCATTACCCCTTCTGACTCCATCCACCCATCTATCTCTTCATACCTCACTCCTTCCATTACTTCATCCACCCATCTCTTCAACAACTCCTACAACTCCATCCGTCTCTAAACCAATATCCAGTTGGAGCAGCAGAGATTCCAGTTTGTAGTTAACTCACTCAACCACACATGCACCCATTAGGGCCAACATCATATGAAAACATCTCTAAGCACTCACAAAGCACAGTGGATCTGTAGCATTACATCTTTTATTAGACAACAAAAGCAGTCCACAGCCCCTACTGCCTCAGTGTAGTGAGGCAGAGAACTAAGGGGGGGGGACTTTCCTGATGGCTGAAAGTGTCCAGCAGGTGGTCTACCTTGTCTACGACGAGCTGAAGCTGGTCTCCCTTCCGGAGGGTCTCAGCAGCAGTGACCTGATGAACCACGTACCCTCCGACCAACTGCACCTTCTCCACGGGGAAGAGGACATCCTACACAAAGACACAGTGGAATGTCAGGCCTCAGCAAGGAGGCCCAAGAGGGACCCCACTGATGTACCATTACATCTGTCAAACAACTTGACCCTTCAATAAATCAAAACATAGAACATACACATATATAGTACTGTGCCAAAGTCTTAGGCAGTCAAAGGAAATCATGCTTAAATAATCTTCATCTTGATACCAAACTGTGATATTACATCTGTCAAAGTTACATCTGCCATTTGAAAACCTCGCCTAGTATTTGCAGCAGCCGTCCAATACACACATCCATTTCGATACCTCATCACGTTATTGAGCTAATTAAGTTAGATTTCCCCACCAACTCAATTAAACACATGGAATAGACTGAGGAGGGCTTTGGGAACTGAAGTCATCTGCTTCTAGCCATCTAGCAAGATATCAGAAGACTTTTTGGTGAACAGAAAAACACTGGTAATTTTTTTTTAGTATTGTGTCATAGTTTACTTGTAAACTAAGGATAAATACTGACCAAATACTAACCAAATATACACTTACAGATATACACCTTTAAATATTTCATTGACTTTTGCACAGTACTGTGTACCTACACACATTAAGCATGAGTAAAGGTGCCTGTAAGCTATATTTGTAAACAAATGCTCTGCGACATGTGGCCATGAGGAGTTTTACCGGCTGGCTGTCTTGGGTAAAGTATCCCTGGTCATGGCTCTGTCCTCCCTGCTCTGCATAGAAGCAGGTCTGGTCCAGAATGACGCCACACCTCTGGCCCTCATGCACTTCCTGCACCAAGGCCTGTCCACAGTAGAGTGCCTGGACGGTGGCCTGACAGGGCAGGAATGCTGAGGGAAAAAAATAGCTTTGTTTAAAAATCCTTGTTTAAACTTGGTTCTTCAGGTAGAAGGCTACACTGTGAGGCAGGCTACTTGAAGGCTCAAAGTTTCTAAGACAGCAGTACACAAGAACATGGTGAAGCAGGACTGAAGTCCCATAAAGCTACAGATAAGAAACAGATAAGAACCAGGCTGCAGTTTTGCAAATAAAATGTATATTTTACGCAGACACTCAAATTTGCTGTGGTCTCAATTTTTTCCAGAACTATACATTACTGATAAGCACTGATCCACACCACAGTCCTGCAGCAGGACTGCATGATATCAAAACATTTCAAATATTAAGACATGGATGTTTTGCTATAAATATTACTATATATTTGTGTACTCAAAATAAATTATATAAGTTATATTTTATATAACTTATTATCTACCAATAGAGTATGTCAAATAAGTTGGTGTTGCCAGGAATCATTGCAAAAGGTACAAAACTGTGGCAACAAATCACTTGCCACTATGGAAATCAGAACATTCCATAAAATGGAAGGTGAATGTCTTTTTCTGACTAGTTGTTGTTCGATTTCTCCTCCTCATTTGTTTTGTTAAATATCTCACAAATGCGCCACTCTGTGTATGACTGAGTCAGGTAGCATTGATGAGTGGTAACTGGCTTGAAGAGCACATGCAGAGCTCATGCAAAAGCTGGGATGGTAAACTTTACACTGATTTTTAATATATACTTGATAATCTTGAAAAGCAAGAATCATTAAAACTGCAAAGCTTTGCAATGCCGTTTCCTATGACAAAGTAAAAATGTTTTAAGTTAGAATTTTCTAACTTACTGATGATCTACTTTTGAAAATACTGCTATACAATGTCAGAATGGAATGATTAGATACCACCCAAACTGAAAAACAACTCAGCTGATTATCTCAGTACTTAAAATGCGTCAGTAGTATGTGCATAACATGTGACGCCGATGTTAACATCATACATTACGGAGGTTTAGCACACAGGACACACAGGACACACACACACACAAACAATGCAACGCTATTCAACAGAGGTCCGAAGCATGGCCCATATCCACAAAGAAGAGCTAAAATAATTGATTACCATACTTCCCATCCTGCCCCAGACTGTAGCGGTATTTTGCCGAGTCCTCTGTGAAGGGAATGCCCTTGTTCTGCAGTTCAGTGAGGGTGAGGACATCTAGCTCTGTGCAGCTCTGCATGTCAGAGGCCTGTGCCTCGGTCTTCAACTGGTGGGAACAAAACAACAACAGCCTCAGTCGCCTCCGGTTCACTTAAAGTGGTCATAAAAGTCTGGTGGTTCAAATTTGGGATCCACATTCCTGAATGGGGGAGGGGGCTGAAAATGTCATTGATGATAACTGATAAAAGGCAGAGACCATCCTAAGGCTAATTCTAACGCTACGGGATCTGAAAGACAGAAGTCGTTAAACAGCACGAAACTTTCTAGAACTGAAACTTTCTTTTATAGAAGCCTGTAGATCTTTAAGTTTCAGCTTGATGAACTAAGACACCAAATAAGGCCTGTGATGGATGAGGGACCAAACTGAGAGATACCTTCTCTTCCTCCATTGCTAACCTACGCAGGGTTTCTGTGTCCATGGCAACGCCTTTTTCCTCCACCATTAGGCTGATGAGGTCGAGGGGAAAGCCCAGGTTGCGATGCAGGGACCAGGCGATGGATCCTGAGGGAAGCCGGGATTAGAGTAATGCAGTTCGCAGCATGAAGAGTGCGTTGAAGGCGAAGATCAACCTGGGAACAGCCGAGCCCCGTCCATCCTCCACAGGGTTCTGTCAATGACACGCCGGCCCTGGCTCAGCAAGGACAGAAACTGGGCCTCATTCTCATTGATTACGTCCATGATCTGCGAACAAACAATGTTTCAATATGAGTTTCTGTGGTCATGAGACGCCCAGTTACAGTACAGCATGAAGTTCTCTTTGTCTTCTCTGTCCACATCACCTTACCCTCTCAGTCTCTTTGGCCACTTCAGGAAAAGCATCACCCTTTCGGGGAAGAAACAGTCAGAATAACAGGGCATTAGACACTCGATATAACGATAATATCAGTAATTGACTTTTCGTATGGTATGTAAAGGTATCAGTATACACAAATATCAGTCATCGTGGCAGACAGCTAGGGTTTACTGTAAGTTTGTGAAGCATGACTTTAAATGGTTTTACAGTCCATGACATGTCTGTAAATCATAATGAAATCCTGCTCGCTGATTAATTAATTCCTATAGAGACTAAAAACGATGATCAGTACTGCTCATTACCACCATCCTTCAGGTGTTCAGGTACCTGAAGATCTTTGTAAGTCGTATTTGGCAGTTCACTGCTATAAAATCTTTTTTTACAAAACTGGTTTGAAATGATATGAAATGTTGTTAAAGATCACACTTACAAGGATGTGGGCCACCGTGGGCACAAGTCTAGCCAGAGACCCTGGGGGAGACTGAAGCACCTCGATGGAGAACCGCACAGCCCGGCGCAAAATGCGCCGCAGGACCAGCCTGTTAACCATGTGCAGGCACGCACATGTACACACACACACACACACAAAAAGATAGATTAATCTCCTCAACAAACACCCTGAGGTGTTTGCAAAAACCTCAAAGTTACAATGAAAAACACACTCACTCAGCTCCTGACATCCCTGGATATACTCCATCAGTAATGCAAACTGTCAGAGTGCGGATGTGGTCGGCGATAACACGGTATGCCATGTCCACCCCTGACACATCTGACTCCCCGGTCTGGCCACGGTATTCTGGGCATTTGGAGCACTGAGGTCAAAGAGACATGAAGAACAATCTGAGCTTTGATCTTACAGGAGAATAACAGCTGACAGGGCTCATGCGGTTTAGGTAACTTCCAAATAAATTACATTTCCCATGATTCAACACACCCACTGCAGCAATGCTATGTACACAGGCAGTTCAAGCAGTTCGGCTAACCCAATGTATCCAAACAAGGAGTACATGGAAAAACAGCAGTAGAAAACAGGAAGGAACATACAAATTCCATTTCAGATAGTTGTTGTTACTCTGGATAAAAAGGCAGATTTAGATGAAAGTGTGGTGCATGCAGTATAATTGAGTGCTGACACCTGGTGGATGGAGGCCATCAGGGGTGTGAAGAGGTCGGTGTCGTAGTTGGAGCGGTGGCCCTGCAGGACGGCCAGCAGCCGCTCCAGGCCCATGCCGGTATCCACACTGAGCTGGGGCAGCGCATGCAGGCTCCCATCGGCCTCCCTGCAAGGCGGACAACATCCAGCAGCACGAGGTGAGTTGCCTAAACGCAGGTACCTTTCCAAACAGCAAGCAGACCTAGCAGCTCTCAAACTGGCTCCGCCTACCCCAGCTCTTTCTTGACCAGAGTGGAATTCACTACAGATCAGCACATTTTCCCTGATGGAGAAACATTCACCTAAACGCCAATCGAAGCGGAGCAGCTATCCTTGGTGCCAATTGGCCTTGGTGCCACGCCGCCCAGACTCAATCCTGACCTGCTGTAGCGATTAGCCCACGTTGTGCTTTAAGCATCATCCAGTAAGGACATGTGTCAATGGATGCCGAAAGCAGGGCGGGGCCACTGCTCTCCTACCTGTTATACTGCATGAAGACCAAGTTCCAGATCTCCACCACATCTGCGCTGTCCCCATTGACCAGGTGGGCTGCGTTTCTCCCCCCGACGTGATCATAATGAATCTCCGTACAAGGACCACAGGGGCCTGTCTCCCCCATCTCCCAAAAATTATCCTTCACCCCAAAGGGCAAGATTCGATTAGAATGCACGCTACAGGTGAAGGGAGAAAGAGGGGAAAGAAACTGGAGGGTCAAGGTCATCAACTCAAATCAGTGACATTTGCATCCAACTTTCTATCTGGTACAGTGTCACAGGGAGGCGGAGGGGACCACATCCCAGGCCAGGATACATCCATATCCATTTGAACTTCCTGCATTATCTGTAAAGCTTATCATTCTATATAACTGCTTGCAAAATAAACACATAAATAAATCTATATAAACAATAAGGCAAATCACAGCCTTTTAACTACAAATTAGTTTAGGTGGAGTAGTGCAATTCAGGTATAGCTCCATCCTTTCAGTACAGAGTGACAGTGAGTGTACAGCCTATCCCAGAATGCCGAGGGAATAAGGCAGGGGTCACCCTGGATGGGATGCCAGCCCATCACAAGGCAAAGACTCACATAATATAACACTGCAGGTCATTTAGAGACACCAGTTACCATAAACCATATGCTTTTAGACTATGGGAAAAAACCCACAGACAAACAAAGAAATAAGATATTCTCCAGACACAGAGCAGAGTCAGAAATAAAACCCACAACCATAACGATGCGAGGCCACATACCACCATATATGGAACAGCATGTGGCTTGGTGGGCTGTGCCTGTAATCAGAAGGTCACTGGTTCAAACCCAGCCTTAGCACATCTGTGGGTCCTTGAGCAAGGGCCTTAACCCCCAGCTCCCTGGGCACCCCAAGAGGTGGCTGCCCTTTGTGGACAGCTTACTCTACAAAGAGCAAGTTGAGGGAGGCGTAAAAAGAGATTGTCCCCATGGGGATCAATAAAGTATCAATTATTATTATACCACACTGCTTAGCCCTAACTGTAACTTCTTAACATAAAACATAGTTTAGTCTTTAAACTCTTTAGTCTTTAAAGAGACTTTTTTACTTCGTTTATCATTATTTTCATAGTTTGCGACTGTTTTCAAGGCAGCATTTGTATTGCGTTTCAGCGGCAGGCTATTTGCATAACCAATCATAGAAAACATTTCAAGTCCCACCCCAAAGTACCGAAGTACCAAAGAAGTACCCCAGCTGGTTTGGCACTTTACCAGGTACAGGAACTTTTCATAATGACACTCGACTGGAAGTCAACGGAAAAGCGAAAGTACCAAAGGTATCATACCATCAGTACTGTACTTGGTGTGGTGGAAAAGCTCTCTATGACAAAGCCACAATTGCCCTAAACATACCAATTACTCTGCTTAAATACTGCATGACATCAAACAAAAAAAACACACCTGAGAAAATTAGTACAGAACCACACAAAAGGAACATGTCAATGGGTAACATCATGTGACACATACCCCATGCTTAGCCAAATCTCCCGTGTATCTCTGTCAGGCTTAAGACACAGCCTCTCGTCACCGCCAAAATATGATACATAGAGCCGGTCTGGTGGGATGCCATAAACCTCGGTCAGAAGCTGCCAAGCCATGGTGCAGGACTCTTCCTGGAGGTTTGCACAACAAGGCGCTTTGTAGTCTCACCATGAACATACAAAAGAGCTCTACAATTTGACAGAATGGCTGAATATTTACAAAGGGGAGCCCAAAGAACACTGCAATCCTTCACGGTAGCATCCTCCATGCCCTTTTGGCCGCTTCTCTACAGGTGATTTGTCGCATTAAATGCTTGCGACCACAGCAGGTCAGACTGCCTAACCTTAAAGTAGTCACCAAAGGACCAGTTTCCCAGCATCTCGAAGAAGGTGTGGTGGTAGACATCCCGGCCCACGTCGTCCAGGTCGTTGTGTTTGCCTCCGGCACGGACGCACTTCTGGCTGTTCACCACTCGCCGGTAACGGGCCATCTCACTGCGGGGATCCACCGAGCCCAGGAAGATGGGCTTGAACTAGGAAGAGGGGCACAGGTTCAAGCCACCTGCTTCCACTTGCTGAACAGGCCTTACCAAATTCTCTGAGCTAAAACTCCAATGGGGTATCAGTATTCACCTCAGATGATTAGGCCTCTGTGCTTGTAATCAGAAAGTTTGAATCCCATGAGGTATCTTTCTCATGCAACTAAAAAGTTCCAACCATCTAAGTCACTAATGGTAACTTTTGGGAAACATACCCTGTATAGTTGGAATAGTAGCTGCATCTCTATTTGGCTCATGAATATGGTCATTAACCTCAAAGAATGCTCCAGTGGTCCTGGGTAAATGGCCTGATTGTGCACCATAGTACTGGCTTAGCTCACCTATATGTGATATTATGTCTTAAAAAGGAGAGCAAGATGGGATATGCAGAAATAAATAAATAAAACAATGAATGTACCACAAGTTTAAGCCAACAAAGCACATTTCCAATTTTTAACATTTAAGAAAAAACATTAAGAAAAAAGCTTTTTTTGCCTAAATATTTGTTCAAATTTGTAATATTACACATTGCATCAATATTTATATGTAAAAAGCATGACAGACTGCTGGATGCTTCCAGTTTCTTCTGCATCCCTCTCGCAGGGTACTGAACATACCTGAACCTCATCTATGCACTTTGCACTTTACACATCAGTCTATATGCTGCTACAGTGCTACACACACAAAGCACACCAATGTTACAGGTACTGTATTGAAATTATATTGATCATATGCACACAAAATGCACACATAATTACACTGTATTATGCTTGTATTTGCCCTTCACTCTAGCCGTTGAATGCAACATTTGCACAACTCCTGGATGTTAAAATACCCTCAGTACTTAATTGTACATTTTTCTTAAATTCTTGTGGAGAGTATTTATTACAATTATTTACACATCTCTTGCCATTTCTCTGACTTTTTTATTATTTTAAACTCTATAAACTGTAGCCATGTCATCTCGTCTGATACATGTATACAGTAGAGATGACAATAAAGTTGACTTTCAATACTTCTGGGAGGAGTTTTTGCATCCTAAAAGCCATGACAGCGAGGCTTAAAAACATTTTCTTCCTCAAACTATTGGACTGTTGAGCAGTCTGGCCACTCCCAGCCTATGACTGGGTCTGTTAAAGGGACTAAGAACACTGGAGGTATAGCTCTGAATGCAAATCTTTTACATTCTGCTCCATGCCAAACTTCCTACAAAACTTGCACAATCGTTCCCCACCAATCAGGTAGATAACTGTACCTCTTTGTCTTAATGTCCATCTCTGAGAGTCATATTTAAATTATATGCCCCAGTATTTATATTCACCTCAGTGTATTACTCCACGAATCATGTCTCTGAAGCAGATAACATACTTTAACTTGACTTTTGACAACCCTATTAAGCACACAGATATACAGTATAACAGTGTTTAAACTGAGTAAATATAAGAAATGACCATCACATTAAGTAACTAAGCAAGCTGAATGTGTGTACTGCTTTCATTTCTTTATGAATGACTTTTTTGAATGATAAAAAAATAAATAAAAAATGCCAGAAAATAAGGATAAAACATGATAAAACATTAGAAATACAGACTTTAACGCTAGACTGAAGTAAACAATTTAACAGGGGATGAAATCGAATGCTCCTTAATTCCCATTTTGTGAGACTTGCGAAAGAGTTTACATGTTTTCTCACAATGCCAAAGAGATCAGTCTTGATGTGCCTTTCTAACATGCTCCAGACGTGCAGTTTAATAACTCCAATACCGCGAACACAAAACAACCTGACTAAGCTGTCAAACTCCCGGCCACAGCAGAGAGCCGAGACCAACCTGGTTCATGCCGGCATTGACGAACAGCAGGCTTGGGTCTCCCCGCGGGCGCACGGGGGAGGACGGCACGACCCTGTGCTGATGTTGATCCTTAAAGAAGTTTATAAACATACACCGCACATCCTTCGATGTAAGTACACTGTTCTTCTGTGTGGATGAATATAATCTACATCCATTCGTACATGTTATCGTAGAGATATATTTACATGAGATTCTAAAAAGCACGACAGTAGCCATATTTACAATAGAAGGGCCGGAACGGGTAAGGGGTCAAAGTTGAGATTTTTCTGTAACCAATCAAGCTTAAATGTTAAAGATCGTCGTGTTCTGATTGGATATATCTGCAAATTATACCCGCCCTGATGGGAGGAGTGGCGTGCTGACCAATAATGTACCCCAATGTTAGAAGCGTAAAATCCCAAAATAAAAGGCACGTGCCGTTTTTGAATCATGGCGGGAATTGTACGTGGAACCAAAACGGATTTGGGGTATGCCGGAGATACTTTATTTGCTATTTATATAATACAGGGTATGCCGAACACATTGACAAAGCAACGGTATATCGGTCTGTCTGCAAAGTATGCTTAAAATTGAAAACGCTGCTGAATATTTTTGTTGTTTTCCCAGGACATGAACTTCGGAGGATAATTAAAGGAGAGCTCCATCACATTGCAGGTTTGTCATTCATTACGGAAATGTTTACTGGTGCAGGCACCGAACATTTGATCACTATGAATAAATATAGTTGTCGAAATATTGCAGGATTCCCTACAATGATTAGGTAATATCTACAAAGAACTAACCTCGAAGAATGCTCCAGTACGTAGCCTTACATCACTTTATTCCAATTAAAAGCTTTATTTCCCAGTGTCTTGTAACGTATTAAATCCTACCTGTCTTCACCCATTTGTGCAATACTGCACAAATAATACCAGGCTCTGTCCACAATATTCAAAGATATATAAAGATTACATAACAAAGGGTATATGACTTTTTATTTTTTATCTTAAATTAATCCAAATGGAAATGGACCCCCGTGATTATAGAAGAGTTGGATGTCTCCACAGGACAGAGGATTCTTCTTCCACCCCCCCATGACCCCTTCCTCAGGACTCCGTTATAGAATGCCATATGCAAAAACAAATAGAGCTATTACATCTTTTGTGAGCATTCAATTGCTAAACAAGTGGAATTCAGACAGGCACCCACCATTCTAAATTATGCTTTATACACATTTTATATTGCATGTCTTTAATTATTTGTCATTTTATTTATTATTAGGTGTGTTTGTATATCTAAGTGTTGTTTGGCTCTATGTTATTTATGGCTCCTAATTGCCAGACAAATTCCCCTTTGGGGCAATAAAGGTTTCATTCATTCATTCAGAAAGGGGGGCCAGAAAACTCCTGGGCATGCAGAACAGCTTCATGAAGTTGAAAATATGCATCAATCCAGTGAGCTGTTAAACTCAGAAATCGACACAGGACTGGTGTCTTAGGACAGGCACTTTACAAAGGAATGGTATTTTGTTTGCTTCTGATGAAAGATGC
>JAODKF010000047.1:17542257-17557720 GCA_026779585.1 Mormyrus proboscirostris
ATGTGTATATATATATATATATGTATATGTATGTGTATATGTATGTATATATGTGTATATGTATGTATGTATGTGTATATATATATATATATGTATATGTATGTGTATATGTATGTATATATGTGTATATGTATGTATATATGTGTATATGTGTATATGTATATATATATGTGTACATATTTTTTAAATATAACGAGCTTGTATGACAACCTGTATCGACATCAGCAGTTGTGTATCTGAACCGAATTGAAACTGAAAAGTGTGGATCGGCCCATCCCTAGTTCACAGTATTAACTGGATTTTTTAGTATTGTATTTTATTGACGGTCACACAGCTGGAGAAGGTGATTAGTTCAGAGCGACAGTTCATAAAACCAGTTCAAACTACCTCTCACTGAACCCAACTCCTCTCCCCCTCCCAAATCAAGCCACCCTCATAAACACATTGGTCTGACTGTCTTGTTGTGACCGTTAAATGCTAACGGCAGTTGAGATGCTAATTTTTCTCTATATCATTACCTCTCTTAGTGGAAGTGGCTGTATGACTGTCATTTTCTTTCCGATATACTTCAGTGTGTAAGAGACAACCGGGCCCAGTAACTAACAATACAGGTTAAAAAAAAATCAAGGCATTCACCTCACCAGTCATCTCGCTTACACAAAACGCACACAACCCTTTAAATGCAACTACTTCTATATAGGTTTTGATGACCACAGAAACACTTTTTGAGAAGCATTACTTTCTGTTAGGTTTACTTACAAAGAAATGGTGAATGTGTGTGATCATGGGAAATCAATTGGGTGGCTACACTTTGTCCTTGAAATGGGACTGAATCTCAAAGGTTTTCACTTGAGGATGTGGGGTATTTGAGCAGTGCAGGGTTAGGAAAGGGTTACAGATCGTTGATTGTGCCTTGCTGTCAGGAAGAGTTTATAACATCTCCATTTTTCTCCAGTGTTACCATCTGTGCTCCTTGAAGTTATACTAAAATATTTTTGAGTATTTTATTGTAAGCGCATATTAAATATTTTTCACTTATTAGCTTTTCATAATATGCAATTAAGATGTGGATTGTCCTAGCACAGGCATTTGGGAATATCATTTTATTTTTTTGCAATCCGTTGTGCTTTAATGTTGTTCCCGGGCTGAGAATGAAATCTCCTCACATGCAGATCTTCCCCTTCTCTTCACCATCGCTGTGCACAATATTAATACCAACATTGCATGTTATGCATATGCAATTCTCACATTGCAAGGGTGGCTATAGTCAGCTGGAATGAGCTTAGGCTTTCATACCTTCATACTGTCCATAAGAGCACAGCTGTAGGGAGATTCCCCAATATATTTTTCTTTGTCACAGGAAGCACAACTTGGCAAGCATTTCGATTTTAATGTTTTCGATATTAAGTATATGTTTTAAAAAATCAGTTCAATAAAGTTCACCGCTGCTGCTTTTGCGTGAGCCTTGCATGCATTCTCCTATTTATATCTCTTATTTAACATGTTATTTGGCACTATTGGTAGACAATAATTTTGGTCTTATGATTTATTTTGGGTAAATATTGAACTACTTTTTTGCTTTTATAAATATAACAATATTAATCGCAAAAAATTCATATCACAATTCTTAACATTTTTTCAATGGCGTGCAGCTCTATACCATGTGATTGATTCCTCACATCAGTGCTCTTCGCTTGGTCTCGAGTTCCCAGCCTGTAATGGTGCCTGACAGGCCTCTAGCTCCACGGTCTGCGATGTCATTCACCAGGTCAACATGTCTCAATTATACCACGTCCCCTTAAAACTTGCTGGCCCAAGCCAATTGCTGGGCCCCCACCCCGTTCATGGGTGGCTTCGGTATTATGCATCCCAAAGGGCTCCCATTTCACGGCTTACGTGTGAGAGGGGCTCCGCTCTGCTCTGCATGCTCACTTCCCTGCCAAACCACATTCCTTGTTGGATTAGACAGACTTTGTGTTTAACCCTGAATAAAGGAGCTCTGAGCCTCGGCTGATCATTGGTCGGCCGTGCATAATGGAGATGCGCAGGAGCGGCTCAGTGCCATGAAGGCTGTCCTTTCTTCCTCAGTGGCTCTCCCACCTCCTCATTAGCCTTTGGTCACTCCCTGAGTCTTTCTACCTCCCTTTCTTGCTGCTTGCAGGTCAACCCCAGCTCGCAACGACAAGGCTGCCATAGATCAAGCAGAACATATTAGTCGCTTTTTTTTTTATGACTTCATGCGACTGATGTGTTCGTATGGGAATGGTTTCAATTTCTGATACAATGGTATCAGTTTCTGGGATACTCTTGTCAGCAGCACAGGGTTGTTTTAAACTGATGCAATTGGAGGTGTTCTCCAAGACTGACATTGAGTTATCTGGTTAGAGGCAGTCAAAACAATGAGTCATCTGTCCTTTAAGACCAAAAATCACCTAGATCAAACAAGTTATATCACATAGGAAGTTCTTAAGATAGATTGTAGTCCTAGTTGTGTTGAGGCTTAACTGGACGATGTCATAAATAACCAAAGGAGTAAGAAATTAGTTACCATCATCACCACCTCACTGTTAAGGTTAACGGGGAATCATTTTTAGTTGCCAGTTTTTATGCAACACCTGAACAACTTCAAGTTGAATCTTTCTCTTTTGGTTATGTTCTTTACTGGCCATATTTTACTCTGGCTGTTTTCAGTTCCTGCATGATGGGAAGGTTGCCAAGTGTGTCTTCGTATGCCAGACTCTGAAGTGGTACCTGAAGAACAGAATACAAGGTACAAGGCCTGAAAGTAAGATTTTAGAGCTACCTGTAGGTTCAACAGAGGACCCTTGATGAGATTGATCCCAGATGATCGGTACTGAGCACGGCTGGTCTGGCTGAAGTGATCTTGTTAAATTCTTTTTCAGTTGACTTCCCCTTTAAATAAGATGGGGAGGATGGCATTTAGCCAGACTTGTTGGCAGCTCTGTGCTAATATTTATGGTTATGCAGTGGGCAGCATTCAAGTGTCTCTGAATCCTATAAACTATACAATGCATGCTTGAATACACTGAGTATTCAAATGTTAACTAATGTAGTACATAGTATTTATTTTGGGAAATAAATGCTGATTTGGAACGGGTGTGCACTGAAATTAAGTCAAAATTAGGGTTTCCTGTGTTGGTTCTGTGGCCATGCGGGTTTGAGTGAAAAGTAAGCCTCTGTTCTGATTGATTCTCTCTCTACCAGCATATCTGCTATCCTCTTAGCACAGAGTGTGACACAATTGCCCACAATGAGACAATAAATTGTGTAACATGTATTGATTTACTTGGATGATGCGTTTCTTCAAAACAAAAGGAAGCAATTGGACAGGAACATCGCCAGAAGTATATCTTCAGTACTGGTGAAAATTTCAGATCCAGAAAGTAAATATCCAGGACAAGATTTTGATTCAACCAACCGGTTGAGTACTGTGACTCGTTATACTCCACTGATGGTCGAAACAAAACCTTGGTCCAGATTATATTTAAGTGTTTGCTGCATCATTACATTACTATTACTAATGCAGCTGTAAGGTACCAAAGAAGTACTCTAGTTGGTTTGGCACTTTCTTTACTGGAACTTTTGTTTCTGCTACTTGACCAGAAGTCAATGTAAAAGCATAGTGCAGCAGCACTGCAGACAGCATAGTGTGCTGATTATAACGAAATGCCCCTAGGGCTTAAACCTTACAACTGCGTGCAACAGTAATGTAATGATGCAGCAAACACTACAAACCAGATGTACTCGCATTATACAGGCAGAAATGGAACCTAGAACTATTGCTTGAGTCAGGCATTTGGGACTGGTAATCAGTCTGAAGAGATGAGTATTGAGTCCTTTCTTGAAGTTCTTGAAGTGTTCCTCCCTTGAAGTGTTCCTCCCACCCATGCCTGGATCTTAAACTATTTTTACCTTTCAAGTCACTAATTCTTAGACTATGAGGAATTCAATGCTCTGAATCGAGCGTAAAGTCTGAGATCTGCAGAGATGATTCTGTGTTTGGCAACCAGAAAGCTTGCATGTTCAGCTGAGAAATGTTGCAGTGTGGATCCTGAGGATACTTGGCCTAGGAGTTAATAAGCAGGTCCATATGGATATTACACTACAGATTTATGAAATAATATAATTTGGGATTTCAGTCTCCCTCTAATCTTATCTAATTTTACAGGCTTTGATTTCTCTGTGGTTGTCACTGTTCTCTGGAGGCATAACCTGGGATTCACTCCAATGTTATGGTGGAGATTATTTCTTTTTCAGTGACAATTTTTTGATCTCCACTTAATTACCAAAGACTTTGTCATTAATGCCGGGCGGAAGGATACTCCTTGCGTTTTAGGTGTGATTCTTCCTAGGGTACAGAATAAGTACTTCCTGTTTCGTAATTTGATCCACATGCCTCAGCCTCACTCCCACCATATTGACTTTTACATTTGAATATAATTTACTGTGGTAGTTTTATTCATTTTCTTGGCTTTTTGAAAAGAAGTTTTGCCGCAAAGCAGTAGTTTGCATGGACAGGCTGAACAGCGCCAAGGGGCCATGGATGGGGAGCTTTCGTGATATCCAGAAACGATTGGCAAGTCCCATCTAGCTGTTTCCCTCCTAACGCCAAGCACCGGAAGACAGTCGCAAAAGCAGCAGTTATGTTGCAGAGGGCCCATGGCAGGGTACAGCCTGCTTGTACCCTGGGACCTCTGGCCTGTCCTCACACGCCATATGTTGTCCAGAATCTTCTGGGGAGACTCGTGTCGCTACGCTCTTGCCCCAGGTAAAGTGACAGTTCCTGTGGTTTTCCCTACCCTCCATTTCTATACTGAAAACATACGTAGCTCGGGACAGTCAACTACGATTGGTAATGAGAAGTCCCACTTGGCCTGATGGTCGTAACTTTTTAAATCCTCACTGCAATCAAAGGCGCAGGCTAAATGTATGATCAGAATCTGCTGCATTTCCGCTGCTGAATGCTCAGGAGGCATTTTCATTCGGCGACAGCAAACCCCAGCCTGTGAGAGATTTGTTTTGATGGCTGGTTTATTCATGGATGGGCTGCTTCTAGACTCATTTGTTAAAGGATATGCAGTCTTCACTCAACCTCCATGTTTATGTTTTGGTTTTCAGTCCCTGTCGCCTTATTGGTCCCCTATATCAGAGGTAGAAAGTTCAGGTCCAGAAAGTAAAAATCCAGAAGGTTTTGTTTCAACCAACCAGCTGAGTACTCTGTGAATGTGACTCTTTATACTCAGTTGGTTGGTTGAAACACAACCTTTGTCTGGATTTGTACTTTCTGCATCTGAACTTTCCACCTCCGTCCTATACCTTGGCTTCATGTGTCTGTTCTTTTGCTCCTGCTTGTACTCAGCATTTTCCTAATTTGTACTGAGGAATTTCTTCCTTAGCTATGCAGTTATTCTCCCTAATGATTGATAGAACCCCTGTCTCACAACTGACCAACTGGTGCTTTGTATTTGGAAAGCGCTGTCATTTGTTTTCCATTTGTTTCATATACCCCTGAGTCTCTCCTGAGGGGGTCGAGACTTTAACTTACTGTCACATGCTTCCCACCGGTCCTTAGTGTGGTAAATATAAAGGATTTACACAAGCCCATCCTTTCAATATCTTGTCCCAGTGCCAAATTTTAATCATGTACACATTTACGTAGCCATTTGGATCTTCTGTGAGTTTAAATCTGGCAACATCTCATGCAGAGAAACTTGCAACACTTAAGTAAATCAATACATATCAAGTAAATTAAACATGGGCCCGGCCAAATAAATGTCTTTGTTGTATGCATCTGTATAACTGGTTAATTAATGTTCATTGTTGTTCTGACAAAAACCCACAAAAACAAAACCCTATTGTTAATATGGTGCCTTAGACATGTTGTTTTGTCTTGGCTTTTGGGGGAAAGTTTAAGTTCTTTTTTTTCATATTTTTTTATATTAACTGAGGCTGCTTTTATTTAGTTTGATTTTTAAAACAATGTTGAGCTTTACAATATCAAAGCAAATGAAATTTGAGCTCCACAGGCAGTAGCAGATTTACTTTTATTTACCTATTTTACCGTTTGTAGTTTAAAAAAGGGGAAGTGATCAGCCTCATAACTAAATAGCTGCACAGCGAGCTGTTCACAAAGCATTTTATACCCTGAATAAACCCTTCAAATTATACTGGGATCCATGACTAGAAAACTTCAAAGACTCAAACATGCAGGAAACACTGAAAAGAAAATGCTGAAAGAAAAGGGATTGGCTCACACAGCCTTTGAGGTGAGAGGGGGGGAATTTAATCAAACGATCAAATGATCTCAACTATACACTTCACGCTAAATCAACATTTATTGGTGTAAGTCAGTGTTTCTCAAACCAGTCCTTGAAAACCCCAGACACTCCACATTTTTGCTTCCTCCCAGTTCCCTGCCAGACAGTCCTCCTGGGAGGGAGCAAAGATGGGGACCATCTGGGGGGGATTGAGAAACACTGGTTTAGGTAGCTATAGAGAGCCTCTCTCTGCATCCCCTTTAACCTTTTTGTCCTTCAAAAAGTGGAACCACAGGTACTACCTGGCATCACCAAAACAGATTCACCGGCCATTGTTGTATGATATGGACCTCTCTAATTTTGAAAATGATTACTGGAATGAAGTATGGGAAGCAGAAAAAAAAACATGAGGCAGATTAACTGTTAACATGAATTTGCAGTAAAATGCTGAACAAAAGTTAATTTCAGTAAGTTTTGGCGTTTGCTGGGTTTACTGTGCATCAGATTTTGAATAGAAAGCCATCAACCAAGTCTAAACAAATTTTAGCCTGTGCAGAGTCGTCATTGAACTTGATAAACTCTTGCGATAGCGGTCTGCTTCCCGTGGCTCCAGCTGGTCTGGTTGCATCATCAGGGCCCTCCCTGCATTAGTGTAGCCTCCTGAAGCCTGGCACCTCTCCATTCTCCAGTGTGTTAAGTGCCTGTGGGCACATCCTGGGAAGCAGGAGATCTGATGCTGCTCCCGCTATCTGGAATTGAAGCAGACCTTGTCTGGTGTTGTAGAGCACACCACCTCTTTTAAATGCCGCTCCTCATATATGGTACTGTGCAAAAGTGTTATGCTGCCAAAGAAAATTTTAATTATTTTTTCGTTTGCGCAAAATTATGATTTGATGTCTGTCAAAGTGTGTTAGGTTAGCTAGTTCATGAACTCTCTTAAAATCACCCTTATGGTTGCAGGAACTGTCCTATTTGTTGACTCAAACACTAGCACACCATGTTTGGGTAATCAATATCTTATCAAGTTGCTTAATTGATTAAGAAAGCTGGTAATGAAATGTATGGAACTCTGGCCCTGTGAAATGGCTGTGGTGCCCATGTGAAGAGATTTGTGAACCAAAGCAGCATTTATCTTGCTGTTTAACAAGAGTATCAGAAACTTTTCCAGGGAAAAGAAGGCATTCTTGTTACTTTTTATTGTCACTGTTGTTTTCCGTATATTTTAATATTGTGTATCTTTTTTCTGAGTAAATAGACATTTACACCATTAAATAGTTTTAAAGGGTTTTGCACAATTTTACAAACTACATTTGTTGCTTGTTATCCTATTGATGAGTTTAACTCAACCACACACACACACATTTCTGAGAGCTTTTTGAAGGGTGTTCGGTCCCCTCAAAGTTTGAGGGGAAAAAAATGTTTGATTCTGATGGATAGAAGACAGCCCTAGTAATTCAGTTAACTTTTAGTTTACTATACACCAAATTGTCTTCATTACCAGCAAGGGTACATGCGCGTAGAATTCTGATGGGTTTCACAAAACGCATGCCCTATTTCTCACTATGGGAACTTGCAGTCAGTGCAGTGGCCTGGCCATAATCCCCTTTTTTGAGTCCAGTACTGTAAAAGGTCAGAGTTGTCTATGTGAAAGTGATGTGAATGGGCCGTACTGTGGACCAGGCTCTTGGGTCTTTCCCTCGCCCCCATCTCGAGAAGCTTGAATGCATACATAGGTCTGCAGAGTGAAGCAGGAGCAGATATGTGCTGGAACTTCTCTATGTAGTGTCCATATGTAACACAGTGTGATGCATTCAGATTTTGGTCATCTGATCTGTATTTATTCTTGCTTGGGTTTCAATCAGCCTTGCTAGTTTTAAGCCTACTCAGATACATGCAATCTTTCAATTACAAGTGTGCTTCTCTAATCATCAAGCCGCCACTGCCCTACTAAACCACAGTCAGCATTATTATGGGGGCATCTTACCTTAAGTACAGTTTGGCCATGGTACCATCCCCCCTTGGTTTGTTATGGATTCTTTCAGGTAGTTCAGTCCACTTGTGGATATACACATCTGAACATCTGCTTTTGTGTCTGTAATTTTGTATGTACTTTGAAATAAAAACAGCTTAAGATGTATATATGTTTTCATACATGAACTCCGGACATTGCCCAGAGAATCAGGTCCAGACATTTTCCAGAGTTGCCCTGACACAGATGTGGCATGTAGCTGCAGATTCTGTCAGGCACATTTACATACTAGAAATACTCTAGTTGGTTTTGACGAGGGTTGGTGCTTGGGTAGAGTGCGCGGGAGGCAGGACATGATGCAAAAAGTATGCTGCAGGAAGCGCAGTGCTTTGTTTACAGCACTACTGACAGAAGTTCCTGAATCTCATAGTCTCTCCAGTTGGCTATGTTCGTTGGGGTCGTCTTTGTGTAAATGACCCTTTTTCTTTGCCCTCAGATGTTTGTATTCTTCCACTTTCGCACCAGTTGCATGATAAACATCATCAACAGGCCCACTCACTCATGGGTCATGTTGTCCTGAACTCTCCCTGCTCCATTCACACAGTTAGTTGGCAATTAGCTGGACTTAGTACTAGGGAGCTGGCAGGATAATGCTGTTTAATGTCCAGCACGACTGATTGCATTCACACATACAGCCCCTCTAGGGAATGTCTAGGAAGGTCCAGGGCAGTACTGCATGTCTGAAAGGGGCTGTATGTACTTCCATCCAGTAGTTACACTAGGAATGCACAACAGATAAAATTTCAAGCATTGCAAAGCTGATTTTTCTGTGATTTAAAAATTGCAATATTTTTACGTTCATTTCTTTTCTTTTTGCAACATGTACCAGATAATCTTGAATCACCGAAATTGCAGAAAAATTGCAAAAAATTTGTTTCCTGTTGCAGAATAAAAATGTTTAGGAAAAGCTAATGACCCCTGTTCAGCAAATCTTATCAGGGTCATGAGGGGGAATCAAGTCAGTATTAATATCACACGTCCCTACACACCAGAAGAGGACTCTGTTTACTTACAGAACAGTGATACATAACTGCAAGTTTTTTGCAGCTGGACTCAGTGATTTGTAGGTGGACTGAGCAAAAGAGAAATCATCCTTAGGACTTTCAGGTAGTTTACGAGCTTCCTGTTGTGAACTGCAACCTTTGGGTCAACATGTTCTGCTCAGATTACCATGGGTACCTTTCTTGTAACTCCAAACTCAAGTAATTAAGTGTAGCGAGCCTCAAAGGACAGGTGGTCTGCATTATCATCAAGGCATTTTATTTGATATGTCTGTTATTTCATTTGACCCATTTTTCTTTCACTTGCGACAAATTGGGCTGCATCTGAACCAAGAATTCAGGCTCTAGTGCCACATCCCCTTTGAGGCCATTAGTTAGGAGTAGCTTCAGATCGCCTTCCTCTTTTACAGCTGGGTCTTGTTGTATTGTCTCCAGTACCACACACAAATCTATCAGTCCATTCCCTCAGACACAGGTTGGGCCATTTTTTGAAAACTTTGCAAAATAACTTGCAGGTATCCAGTCAGGACCATAAACGTACCAAAACCCCAGCTTGTTAGATTTCTTGAAGGAGCATCAGACAGAGTCTTGATTTGAAAATCACTTGAGGTAAATTGGACACTAGTGTTTGAAGTGAGTGTTCTCTAAATCATAAGTTCAAGTCCAGGCAGCCTTTGAGGAAAAAAAGACATCCCGTGGATTTCCCGGCATCCAGAATATCCCGTTTTCCAGATGTCTTGTCCGGCTGCAGCTGCTGCGAACTCTCCCGATGGACCGTTGCTTATTAATGACGATTTAGCACCATTGCAGCAGGAGGAAAGAAATGTCAACTCGAGCAGAAAGTGCTGAGCCGCAGCTCAATCTGGCATTCCTTTAGCTAGACGATCCAGTGGGCAGTAGAAACAGTACACACTGCCTGTCCTTTCTGCAAACTCCAGCTGCTTGATGTTCTCCTGCACAGGATGCACAAGTAGCTTGATGAGTGAGTTGAATGACCTGAGGCAGAAACTCAGAGAGAGGGGAATGGGGGATGGAATGTAGCTGGGGGGGTCCTCCTCCCGACCAACAAACCATAGAAGAGTACCCAACAAAGATGCAAATTAATTCAAGATGTCAATGAACTAGGAGTGCTGGGGGTTACAAGAAAAGCACCCCGGGTAACGTGAATGATCTTGTTATGCCCTTCATGGGAAACCGTGCCAAGTGCTTCCCAGCATGTGCCTCTCTGTGGACTGTTTCAACTAGTTAGTTAAACCACGTTTTTGAGGTTGGCTCATTTATGTTGCATCCCTTGTCACTGTATCCATTTCAGTGAAGCACTCCGGAAAGGGCTCTCGCTAAACTCATTCAAACACTTGTTTCTTTCCTAGGAGAGCTGAGGTTGTCACTCTGCCATCTTGTGTGTTTCTTCGGAATCCATCTATATATCTATATCTTTGGTTCATCAAAGTAACGTCCTCTAGCTGTTATAACAGCAGAGAAAACTTGAGGCATTCTTTCAAGAAGAAACATTAAATACTGCTCTGTTCATGGGATGAAACAGTTAACTAGTATATTTAAAATTAAAGGACAGCCTAGAATTTGACTATGCTATCACCATACAACCAGTTAATTGGATGTCAGTCATACACTGTTATATACTCTTTCCATGTCAATGGACTTGTTTTATTTGACTTACTTTCATTTGTAGTTGTTCACTCCACTTTCCAATGTTTAACAAGAATAAAAAAAATAGCAGTTCACGAAATAGAAGGAAAGTTTGTGTGTTGTGCAAAACCTTTTGGCAGGTAGTGTAACCATCTTTGGGATGCACTGTTTTCTATTTTATACATGTATTAATTTCACATAGAGGCAATGTTTTATTTCAGCTGTTTTTTGGAAGGCGGAACAATATGTATTATTTCATAAACGTAAAATAAAATGGCCATAGTTCAGGCATGGTTACTTGTAATCTGTCCACACTGGATTGTATGATAACAGAAAGAAGCAAACAGTGTCTCCCCTCCATCAGATCAGCATCTGTTTCATGAGGTTTCCAGGCTGTCCTCGAGTGTAGGCTAGCCCAGATTCAGTCCTCGTGTGAACTGTGGGTCACGCTGGCTGTGCTAATATCCAGTTTGTTTTTGCTTTCCTTGGCCATTCACGTCTCCCCTAATCCACGTCCCACACAGTGCCAGCTCTGTAGGAGAAAGCAGTGTTTCAGTTTATCCCTCTTTCGGCAAAGTGTAAATGCCGCCTTTGTTGCACTGCCGTTTAGAAAAGGCTGCAAAGACTTGGCAACACCGTATATTAGCGGTGGCCCGACAAGATCTGCCATAAATGACAAGGGTCTTTTTGCTGGACTGCTTTGAGAAGTGACTCCTTTTTGGAGTCTTGGGTTGACGGGCGCTGTTTTGTCAAGCTCCATTGACCCCAACGGAAGTAATTTTGACTTAGGAGCTCCCAAAAATACCTGTCAGATGGCTTTTCAGTACATGTTAAAACACAGTCATTAGTGGAAGTATATCTGACTGTTAGTCTATCCTGTGAGCCAGAGGTAAGTCAAAATTTCTGGGTGGTCTTAGTCATATGGCTGTAGCTTCTGGCTGAGTATATTAGCAAAGCATGTGCCTCTGGCGTTTTTTTGCTTTGCTTCCCATTTGTTTGTGAAACAATTTGGTAGTGAAAATTCTGTAGATTAAAAGCTCTTTAAAAGCTTTTTAAAGTTCTTACCCCAAAGATGCAGTTCCCTTGTGTTAGCTGATGTTGTCCTTGAAGCACAGCTGCTGAGAGGTGGACGGAGCTTTGGGAACAGCTGGACCAGTTCAGGAATCTCACCAGCAGCCTTACAGTAGGGATGATACAAATGCTGCAGACATCTGGTGGATTTGGTGTCACATGCAACATTTAATGTCAGATGTATTTATTCAGACCATAACTGTTCAATATTTCAGGGACCATGTTTTTACTATAAAGCAGGTGTCTCAAACTCCAGTCCTGGAGGGCTGGAGCCCTACACAGTTTTTTGTTCACCATCATTTTACACACCTGATTCAACTCCTTGTGCTAATTACCACACAGCTCTTGACCTGAATCATTTGTGGTGGAACAGGGAAAGAACTAAGCTACACAGGGTTTCGGCCCTCTAGGACTGGGGTTTGAGACCCCTACTATAAAGTGTCTGCGAAGTTTTATACAAAGCGTAAATGATCTTGGACCTGTACCCCCCGCCCGCCCGCCCCCCATTGACAACTCCGATGTCTGCACACACCCTGGATATATGATCTCCATGCCTTTTGAGGGTTTGTTTTCCATGCAGCAGGAAAGGGGTATTAATTCCAAAAATCACAAAAAGGTGAAACTGAGATGAGCAGCAGTTGTTTCGCATGAGCTTTGGGATAAAAATCAATACTGTATATTCTGCTTTCTTTTCAGGTTTTAGAGCAGTAATTCGGCACAGTCTGAGTACTTTAAGTACAGATAAAAACACACACATTAAAGATGAATGGCTTTAGGCAGGATCAGCCAACCCTTTTATTGAGCAATTTCTTATTTTTATATATAAATGGTCTCCTTCCCTCTAAGCCCAAACGCTGCACTGCAGCCTGGCTGCGTCTAATGGCTTTGAGAGAGTCCCAGCTCTGTAAATCACTGGTGCTGCAGACTGTGGTTTGCCTGAGCGCTTTATGTGGACGCTTTCCTTTGGAAACGCTGCAACACGCTTCGTCCTGCTCCTCCTCCTCCTAGACATGCGGCGATCCAGCGGGGGCTCGTTATACCCAAACCGACATCTTTTGATATGGCTCACGGGGGGGGGGGCAAGCCAGCTAGCCAGCCAGCAAGCCAGCAAATGTGATGGTAAATGTGTCCCCATCAGGCCCTATTGTCAAGGCTGCTGAGTCACTTCTTAAATCTGTAGGAGGGTGTTTAGATTTTCACCAACCCCTCCACCCCCCAATATGCACCCCTGATTTTCCTTGTGCTTCTTCTTGGAGGTGAGTTAGCATGAATTTTTGGTCCTCTAGCATAAGGACTGCCTTTTTGCAGGTATTCTACCCAACAAAAACCCTCAATTGCTGGATCTTTTATCCCACAATGTGTGAAACCCAGGAAGTTTTGGCTGAAGTTCTGAATTTTTAACTAATCCACTCGGTTATGAACTTAGATCAACCCCCCCCCAAACCAGGCCTTTGCGTACTTGGCAACCTGACTTGACAGGCTGTGTGCTTGCCTGATCTGCACATGTGCAGATAAAATGATCCAAACTCCAATGTTACCTTAAGCTTTGAAGCGCTCTTGATATAGATGTCTTACTGTAAACCCTAGAGGCCGTGGACAGTGATGACAGGCCAGCCACATGGGCGACGGTGATGGGTAATTCCTTCTGATATAATGATTCAGTCAAACTCTCGTGCCAGGAGATTCGTTTCCTGTTAGATCGCGTGTTGGTTTATCGCAATGATATCTTTCCCATCTGTAGTTATGAGGTGTCATAAAAAGCAAATCTGAATTGGGGCAGCCCAGGAACAATGGGTGAGGGCGAGAGCTGTGAGCTGTCTGGTCTCCTGACACCAAACCTCCACGGCTGATGTTGAGGTTGCCCGAAAGAATGCGGCTGATTCAGGCCTAGCGGGGCTATCCGCCCTGCAGGCTAGCTAGGGATAAATTCATCAGCCATAGAGATGCTCTCTATGGCTGATGAATTTATCCCTAGCTAGTCACTTTTAGTCATTGATTTTTTTTTTACCCAGGCATGAATGATGTCATTTTTGTTCCTGTTGTCTCCTGACTTGTGCTTGTGTCCCAGGTCAATTTGCATTTCTCATAAAAAAAAAAACTGTAGGTTGAAATTACCTGAGGTGTACACCTGTTTAAAATAACTACAAGCATGTTAAACTCTGTAAATCTTTTGTATTTGTAATTATGCATTTCATTAATATGCTGACATTTCAAGATGGAATTATACTTGATTATGGGTTTTACAATATGTACAAGTGTAAATAATCCACCCCCAGAGACTTGCCACCAACATGTTTTTTGAGTTGGGCAAGTCCCCCTCTGAGTCTTCCAGTTCTACTGCCTCCAAAGAAGATGTATAAGTGAGATTCAGGAGATCTTCAAAATATTCTTTCTACCGCTTGACTGTATCCCCATTTGAGGTCAACAGTTCTCCATCCCTGCAGTAAACAGCATGGGTAAAGGCCTGCTCAATCTCCCCTGACTCCATTTGATGCAAAGATAAGTTCTGCCAGAGGTGCAAGTGAAAGATCTCCCAGACAGGGGCCTCCAGCGGATGCTCCCAGTAGGGCTGCACGATACATCGTTTCAGCATCACTGCGATGTATGCACGTGCAGTAGTCACATCGCAGGACATGCGATGTTAAGTAATGCAAATTAAGCAATGTGGAAAACGCTTTTGGTGTTTTTGCTAAACTAACAAATGTCATGTTGTCCTTATTTCTAAACAATCCACAAAAGTCTGTCATATAATATATGTTGATTTAAAGGTTTTTGGATACAAGCTTTGCACCGGCAACTAACAAACATGCTGATCACAGAACGAACCACCAATCACAAACATTCTCAATCCCTGTGCTAACCATTTAACGCAATGCTATTTTGTAACTCATGTTAACTCCCATATGCAATAAGCTTCCTTAGTTTAATGCTCATGCACTATTTAGTACTGATTAAGTAACCATTAGCATTATATTTGGTTTAGCACTCAAACCATTTCCCACACCAATGAATGTCAAACGCTTTTAACCACGAAGCATAGTTTGGCATATGCAGCCCTTTGTCTGCACTAATGTGCCATTAGTGTTAATTTTGTTCCTAAAGCTGTCATTCTTTTGAACTCCTGACACCCCCCCAAACCCACCATTATCACTTCTCTCCCACCTCCCCCTCCCCCTACAATCCAGACCTCCCCAGAACTGAGTCTCTCTCACTATTTCCCCTCCCTCCCACTTTCATCATAATGCACCTTATGGCCTCTGTATTTAATAGCCATTTATTTATTATTGTTCATAGTTCATTGTGTGTCTATTGTGTGTCATTTGTTGTGTCTAATTAGGGCTGGGCCGATAAAACGATATAATATCGAATCGCGATTTATTTTATTTTAATAACGATGATAAGCTCTAGACATTTTTTGCTCGATATGGATTAATCTA
>JAODKF010000047.1:17566063-17576436 GCA_026779585.1 Mormyrus proboscirostris
TTTTATTTTGTTGGAAATGCGTTCTGCTCTCCTGATAGCCAGATGCATAGCCAATGGCACACAATGAAAGATGAAAACATTTGATAATGTAGCTCAGCTAATTTTAGAGGCGGATCTCATTGTGCCCTTGGAGGCTCGTTCCTTCCCCATGTGGTGAGCCCCCACCTCCACACATCTTGAGCTAACCCGTCTTCAGGATCCATCTTGTTTTTCTTTCCTCAGCCTGGGCTCGAACGGCAAGCTTATGCTGTAACTTATCCATGCTACTGCAGTTACTGCAGTGTTGCCGTGACACCAGTTGTCCACTGGGGGTTTTATAGCTGGTTTTTCAAATTACATGTTAATTTTATATTAAATAAACTTTTTAGAAAATGCATTGTGTTTACATTTCACGCTATTCAGTTATTGCTGAAGGCCTTTTATACCACATATTTTTGTTGGTAGTCAAAAAGACAATGTGTGTGTTATGTACTTGGCACAGATTTCTGGCCTCTTTGTGCATCCAAATGTTTATACGAGTAGTATTTTGGGGATAAAAAGGTTTCAAAACTCGGAGAGACAGCCATGGTGCTTACAGTGAAGCATTGTTTCACCACAAACATTTGTTTTTTTGTAAGCAGTTCTTACCCGTCGTCGTGTGAGTGCCTGAGCACAGGGACCAGTCCTGTGGCTGTCCTTGTCACCAACCTACAACTGGAACATCTGCATGTTCTTAGGAATGATGTTGGTGTCGCTTCTCAGCCTCAGGTAGCTGGGAGCAGACGTACATTTCTCGCTGTGTTGTCTTGCTCTTCAGAGGAGTGGTGATCATGCCAAATGTCAACCCCACCCCACAGAACTGAACCTTCCTCCCATGAAGCTCATGCCAGATACTTACTGAATAGTCCAATAATAGCCCGCGTTAATTAACTGCACATAAGCCACCTGTTTTTCTGTTTGGTAGCAGTGTTGGCCATTGCGTTCCTTAGTCTGGGTTGTCTTTGCTAACTGTTGATTTGAAGAGAACAGCAGATGATTTTCTTGGGGCAGCAATTGAACATGACATCATAGCCTGTTTACCAGGGTGCAGGGCCTCGCTGGCGGCTGAATTTGTCATTGGACACTGCAGCCCCTAGATCACCAGTGAGCTTTTATGACGGGTGTTTAAAAACTGTTTACATGGCTGAGCAGACGGCTGCCTCCAGCATGGACGATTTTTAGGCTTTAAAGGAAGGAAGTTCGGCATGTGTTATGCCGAGTATGCGAGTGCTTATTTTCAGACCCATTGGTTTCAAGGTTCATCATAGCCATCTGCCTGATCAAAGGCTGGAAAAACATGGAATGGGTCTCTGAGTCATAATTACTGTTTCCCCCCGTCGGGAGTCCAGCTGCCAGGGCAGGAAGCTGAGGAAGAGGGGCAGTGAGGACGCTTAGGAGCAGACCGTGGGGGGGCGCCGCTCGTCGGTTTATGAGTCGAGAGAGGGCTCTTTTGGGGTTGCCTTATGCGAGAGAGTGATGGAGAGTGAGATGAGAATGGGCGGTTGTCACGGCAACGCGAGAGCACTGCTAACATCTCTTCTGAAGGGTTTGGATGGGGAGAATGCAGGCTGTAGGTAGAAGAGAGGGCCGACACTGGGATGTGGGAGGCTTGGAGCTTTGAAATAGCCCCCCCCCCACCCCCAATATCCCAAGGATGAGTCTGTGCATTATTTCCCAAGAGTGGTTGGAAGTGAACCTCTGCCTTCTCAAGCGCAACTCAAACAGGTGCAGAAGCAGGAGGGGAAACCTGATTATTCTAAGAAAATCCCAGCCATATCCCACCCTGAGAGCTACCGTTCGCATTTTAGTGCTGATTTGAAAATGAGAGATAAGAGAATATGATTCTTTTGAAGGTTTGAGACTCGTAGAGCTTAAGGCTAACAAGCAGATGAGCTTGGTGCCGCATGGGTGTTAAATCTGTGTACCGCCCTGTGCCACCTCTGGTGTGTTGCATGCCTGGCAGTGTGGCGAGGCCTAACCCTAACCACCGGAATTTCCTTATACTGCATGCCTTATAATTTATAAGTGATCTTGACTTAATAAGCAGAACAATCATTGCTAATGCTAAGACACTAGATAATGATTCTCTCTCTGTGACACAGGCTGTTCTACCTCATGCTAGAGTTTTTTTTCTTAACACCGGTGCAGTGTTATGTTAAAACGTGTTAGTTTGTGAGTAGGAGGAACCATTTCATAGATGGCTGGTCTTAAAACAGTGCTTCCAGTATGAACAGCGGTCAAGCTCCTGTATCTGATGTAGAAGCTCTCCGATAACATCTGGGATCCAGGGGTCTGGATAGAACAGGCCAACTGGTTTGACGGTCCTGAAGATCATCAAGCTAGATCACGATCTCTAGTCGTGCCATGGCCCTCTCTTCTCAGGTGTGCATCTGTTAATTCCTCCATTTGCAGTTTTTAGTGGGGATGCCCCGCATATGTGCCTTTTGACTGTGTTAATCACTGTATCTTGCTGCTCCAGGCTGTCTGGTCATCCCTTAAGCTTTCAGTGAACCATAAATCAATACATTTTTCACAGACCTGCAGGGCAGTAGTCAGCTGTGGTTTTTTTATACTGTAAGAGATACGGATACAGTTTAGTGCCTTTATCCTCTCTCCTCACTTCTGGTAAGAGCTCAGATGTTGGTTTGTTTGCCTCTCGCAAACAGACCAAGTTTTAAAATTTGTTATGGTCATCGGCTATAGGGTCCTAATTGTGATTCTACTGTTCAGTGGCTTGGGCCAGCCACTTGTATGGAGAACAGACAGCACAATGGGACATGAAGCCTTGATGCTGTGCTAATCGGCCCCTCACTCCATAATCTGAGGTGGTGCTTTATCTGTGTTGTTTTTTTTTTTCTTCCTTCATTGAAAAGAGACCCATCTTATAGTATTGGGCTCTGACCTTTTCTGTGTGAAAACTGGCTGATTAATCATGACCAGGAAACAGGATTAGAAGTAATTTAACGTCTCGTTTGCACCTCCACTGCACATTTGGCACTGTCACAATGGCTGGATTTCGCAGTGAATTTAGACACCAGGGATCACTGCTCTGTTTTCCTTCAGGCCCTCCTGTATTGCTTCCTTAGTAAATTAGCGGAAGCAATACAGGAGGGCCATTTGAAAGTAGGTGACTGTGGAGTAGCTGTGTGGTTTTAATGAGGGGTGGGCTGAGACCTCTCCTGTCTCGTGTCACCCAAACCAAAAAGGGCATGGGCAGGAAGGACTCCCAGTATTTCCGCAATGTGTTGGCATGTGTGGCAGCCGTTCTGTATCAGCGATGTCTCACATCAGCCCTGGGGATGGTTGTCTGTGGCTCAGTGGTTAGGCCTCACTCATACCCCAAGCTTTACTCTCCCATCATGCAGCAGGAGAGCTGTCACATATCCCATCATGCAATGGGAGATCCTACACATATCCCACCATGCAGCAGGAGAGCTGTCACGTGCCCTGTCCTGCAAAAGGGACAGTGGTTGCTTGATGGTTAGGGAAGCGCTCGAAGAGCAAGGCACCACTGAGGTACCCTGAGCAAGGTACTGCTACCAAGTGCTGCTCTATGGGCGATGAATTAGATGCCCTCTATGTCACGAAAGTCACAAATGGGTTAAATGCAGAGGACACATTTTGTTGTTGCACACTGTGTGCTGTGGTGTGTTAACAATGACCACTGATCACCTAATTCTAATTCTAAAACACATTCCAGTATAAATAACAAATAATGTTTTATTTCAGCCAGGCGCTGGGTCACACAGCAGCCTCATTTCAGCCTTTAAGTTGCAAGTTAAACCGTGTCACTCACCGGAGACATGGAAGCTGAAGTGGCTGCTTCATTACGGTATCTAAGGATTTGTGGAGGACAGAAAAACAATGGGCTGCCGACTGAAATGTGGCTGTCTTAATGTCTCTGAATGTCCTCTTTGTTCTCGCGGGACATTTCAGAGGGGTGATAAGAGTGCTGGCTCAACGTCCATGCTGCTGAATGGTCAGGTAGGGTGAAGTGTGCATATGTGAGCAGTTTTGCCTGTGAAAAGAGGCCATTGTGTGACTCAGGTGCCTAAATGCATTAGCACCCCCTGGCTACTTTATGCTAATGTTGTTAGTGAGGAATTCCCGTCTGCCGGATTGCCGCGGGTGTAAGATATTTGGCTTTGTTTGCGACTCTCCTGGAAAGCCACATAAGTTTAAGCAGTCTGGTGATTCTGGGGAGGAGGGGGCGTCGGTGACGCAAGTGCGAAGGTATGGATGACGTGAAGGCAGCCGAAGGGAGAACTGCTGGCCTTCCTTGCAGTCCCTGTTTAGATTGGTTTCCTTCAGAGATCTGAGGCGCCATAACTTCTCTAAAGGCGGTGTATACCATGCGGTTTGTCTCTCAGACCAGCGTACTGGATAAGCAGCAGCAGGAGATTCCTTATTGTCATCTTGCAGGCAGATAATTCAGGATATTTTGTTGTTGATGGACAGGGATAAACTCTGTTGAAAATAGTTGTATTCCCTTTCTTTGGAACTTCAGATTATTTTCTTTTGCACAATGATATTTTTCGAAAATGCTGCCATTTCATTCAGGATGATCATGATGATGGTCTTATTTTTACATTGCATCAACTGCTGTGTTTGCTGCTGCCCCACCCTCAAAAATACCCTAAAATACATTTGTCTTATTAGTGTTCTGCTCCTTTCTGAGTGAAGCTTATGTGAGGTGTTCAAGCCAGTTGTTCATGGCAGCAACCATTAGCAGCAGAGGCGTCATGCTCTATCAGGCAGGGTGTTACGCCCCCCGCTGGCCAGCCCTGGCGCGCCACACTCCCCCGTGCTGCTGTGCAGACTTACTTCCCCCTCTTCAGGTGTCCCGCGTGCTTGCGGCAGAACAGTGGTGCTCACATGGTGTGCGTTAGTCCATGCACCATGTGACCTGCTGCCCGCAAGCGTCCCGCTCAGCTGACAGCAGCCTGGCGGAACCAATGGCAGCACTACAAAGTGCTCTCATGTGCAAAGCCATCTGTGGACTTTTAGAGGAAAATGTGCTTTTTTAGCATTAAATAATGGCCTAGTCTGTTTCCCTGTTTGTCCCTGACTTCCTAGGGATCTGTTTACAGGATGTTGGGGTTTTTTCATGCCTTTTATCACCCCCCCCCCCCCCCCCCATTCTCTGATGGTGTGAAAGACCTTCTTATAGCCGCAAGGATGCCTCCATCCATCCATGCACATTTAGCAGATGATTTAATCCAAATTGACACTTTTTCAGAAAGCAATATAGTCCCTTGTGTGGGTGGGGTTTAAGGGCGTCGCTCAACGGTCCAACAGTGAAACCACTCTGACAACCATGGGATTAGAACTGGTGACCACACGTTATGGCACAGTGTCCCAACCCACTGAACCATGCACTGGGGCGCATTATCGTCTTTCAGTACAATGACCCTTACTGATCATGTCACTCGGGTACAAATCCGTTTTATAATATTACATTTCTGAGACGGAATTCAGCTGACTGGGTGTCGGAGAACTTGGCTGATGTCGTTTCCCAGATGATTTACTTGATATTACAGCCGCTGGAACCAGATTAAGAGCAAGTCCTACAGAAGAGCTTTGCTTTCATATGTCTACTTTCAGGTGGTTTGTAATTGAACACTGCCTCTGGTTGGAATGTCTCTTATCCAGCCATGTCTGAATCCTCTTCGTTTCAATATCATATGCATGTGTACGTTTCCGTAGCCCTGGCTGTCGTTCCTCGGCGGGTGTCTCGCAGGTGGCCGGCAGCTGTCGCCATTCGCCATTCTTAGTCTGCTGTGTTCGTGTCTAAAGTGCCAGCGTGTGCTTCTGCAGCCATGTGCCTGCATTCGCCTGTGTGCACATTCATGCGGAGCCAGTCCAGCTCACAGAGGGTCCTTGTCTCTGAGCACCTTAAAAAAGCCCTCTAGTTCTTAAGATTCTTTCCGGAGTTTTTCAGAAGGTCATGGTGCATTTTGGTGGTGGATGGTACATGGGGGAGTTTTAGGCAGAAAACTTTCTATGCGCTTTATGTGTGTGTGGTACAGATATACCTTACCTTGTGGGGACCAAATGTCCCCACAACATGATGAATACCTGAATTCCTGGTCCCCATAAGGAAAGAATCTGTCAATGCAATCAAAAACCTAAAAATGCCTTGTATTTTGTTTGATTAAATATGGATATTATGGATATGGTTAGGGTTCAGTAGGGGTTAAGGTCATAGTTGGCATTTTTCCGATAGAAATAAAGGAGTGGCCCCCACAAAAACATGATTACAGGTCTGTGTGTGTCTGTCTGTGTGTGCTGCTTGCCAGCTTTTGTTTGCACTCTGCATAACATCACTAGGTATTTCTGCTTTCAGCTGTGAGTGGACAGCAGCTACTCTGTGCCCACTGGAAGTGCCATTAAGGAAATGGACATACTTACTCCCTAATAAGCCTCTTTGCTCTGCATGGCTTCTCCGTCCTGCATACCTCGTTGAAATACTTTATCTGAGCATTTCCACCTCATTATCCCCCACCCCCCCAATCCCCGGTGGTCTCGGTTCGTCTCTGAAGTTGCGTTGTTCCTGAAAGGACTGTTTGTGCTGGACTGCTTAGCCGGCCCTCTTAGCATGCCATTACCCGCTTGATCCCCACGGGGTGACCGTCTCTGTGCCTGATGGGGCCCACACCACCCACAAGGTTCCGGGTGAAAACCGGGGGGCTGAGAGGGTCTCATTTGTTTTATCTGTGTGGCAAATCATGGTGGGACAGAGTGGAGGTAGGGCTGCCTATTTAGCTGTCCCTCTCGAGCCCCAGTGACAGGACAGGCCTCAGTTGTCCTGTGAGCATTAGGGTAGGCAGTTTGAATCGTGCCCGAGTGCGTTTGACCACCAAAGCGCGGTTCGTTTGACTAGTGTGAGTGCTCCCAATCGTGCCTGGGCGCGGTTTGTTTAGCCGTCCCTGGCCCGCTTGGAAGAGGTGTGCCAGAGCGCGGTTCAGTTGGACTCGGGCACGGTTCGCATGTAGTGTGAGCACTAATCGTGCTGGAGTACGAAACAGGACGCGTGGCGTCACGTTTTTGCGACGCACTTCAGCTTGTACTTTGCATACGAGTAGCACGATTGTGTGAAAATTTCCGTGCCACAAAAGCGATAGACCTGTTTAGCAACGGGCTGTGTAACCAGAGCGATAGACTCCATTGCGTTCAGCGAGAGCGCACGTCCTTCCTGTTTATCCTGAAACCATCGCACCATAATGACGTAAGCGCGCTCCGGCACGAACGCTGAAACCCTATGTGAGTGCAGGCCAGAGGGGGAGTGGGGAGGGGGGACAATCGTACTCGGGCCCAGTTCATGGCAACCATGCCTAGTGTGAGTACACCCTAAGGGTAAGATGTGCTGTTTAAATGTGAATATGCAATGTCGTGTCTGTACAAATTATCCAGAAGAAGCAACCTCTGTTGATGTGCAATGCAAAACGCCAATACGGTATACGGATGGGATTCATTAACATACATAATATAAGAAATTGTTAATTAATTAATACAGATGGTATGAGGTGTGAACCGCCAGGCTGGTATGGCATGTTTGGTGTCAAACTGATGGAAAATCACTCCTGATTCCAAATCTGGTCAGTGGTTACCATGAAACTGTATGTATCAAAAGTTGCACCAGTTTAATGAAAATCATCAGTAAAGTGGAATCAGTCTGGTCATAAATCCCAAAAGGACTGATACAGACACCCCTCCAAAAGCCGCCAAATGGATGGTCAGCCAATGGTTCTGGTGTCGAATTCCTGGTCATCCCTATTCCTGAACCATAAAATCTGGCATCTCAGAACAAAGCCAGGAAAGAGAAGAAGAGTGGAGAAGAGAAGAGCAGCCCCGCGAGAAGATTCGGCATAAAAATTACTTAATAATCATCATTAAATAATAATGAATTAAAATTTTATTAATCTCAATATATTTTGGTGGAGATATTAAAATTTACCTGAGCTCATTATTCCTACAGAGCTAAGTTAACTTATCCGGCATTCGCTATAAAGTAGTGGGTAGTAGTCACGGAGATTAAAAACCAAAATATAACCACACCAGGCTAGTCCTCTTAAACATCTGAAAAATCACATGAGCACTGTAACTGCGTTTTGCCATGTTGTTACTGACATAAAACAAACCCACGTTGCATGCTGCGCCAATTAGTGATGTGTATGTGATTTTAATTAGTGGGTATGTGATTTTAGACAACTGTTAGCTTTGTAATTTGCTGTCTGTCTTGCTGATATTGTATCAGGAAATGAACTAGATGACCTGTTGCATAACAGCTATAAACAACATAGCATCTGGCCTTAATTAAAATCCACTCGTTACTTGGAAAGACTAACGAGGAAACACAAATTCAGACTGACTTCAGAACTACAGAGAGATGTTGAGAGCCGCCTCATCTCTGTGGTTAAGCTTTGTTTGATGACTGGTTTAACACTGAAAATGGGCACATTTAACATTTATTCTGTTCATCAAAGTTTCCCAATAGGCCTGCAATATGTTAAATAGGGGTTTTATAATATAATCTACCACCTGCACTGTACAGTGTGAGTCATTCATTCATTTTCCAACCAATTAACCTGGACAAAATCATGGGGGACTGAAGTCTGTCCCAGGCAGCTTGGGGCACAAGGCTGGTGTACAGGATACTAGTCTAAAGCAGGGAGCACACACACACGCACACACACACACACACACACACACACACGCACGCGCACACGCGCACACACACGCACACGCACGCACGCACGCACGCACACACGCACACACAGAGGTTTGTAATTATATTTTTGTGGGGACTCTCCATTAATTTCTATGGAGAAAACTCTAATCCCAACATGATGACCGTAACCCCTACCTAACCCTAACCCTAACCATAAGTAACCAAACTAAATACGAGAGTTTTGCCTCGTTTTTTTTATTGCATTCGCAGATCTTTGTGGGGACCTAAAAATGGTCCCTATAACAGGTTTTTATTACATTGTGGGGGACATTTGGCCCTCACAATGTAATACAAACCTAATCCACACACACACACACACACACACACACACACACACACTATCACACCCAGCAGAGCAGAGACACCAATTACCCTAACTGCATGTCTTTGGGCAAAAAGAATACACCCCCTGGAGTATCATTAAATTTCTATTTAAATTCTACCACTGCAAGATGTGACAGACATACGGCCACCGTGCAGCTCAAGTGTGAATAAACGTTTTGTACATCATAACCACCCAATAAGAATTTCCCTTGATCTCCAAGCAAGGCCTATCTATTTAACCCTTTCTTGAGTACGACTTTCAGAAAGGGCCTTTAGTGTCAAGTTAGAAAAATGGAGTGTAAAATGAAAGATCACGTCCATAGCTCATGCGACACAGAGAAATCACTCTGCGGACACATGACGATGAAATGCTGTTACTGTCATTAGGGGGCGCTATGCTTTCCTTGCTTCAAGGCTGAGCTGGAGTTTCTTCTTTATACGAGAGGGCAAATTGATAAATGACTTTACTTGGGTTTGCCTTCAGAAAAATTACTCAAGTGTTACAGATTACCATTGTTATTCCCACAGATGGGTGTAACACGGAATTAGACTCATAAACAGTAATAATTTGAAGAGACACCTAGGGAAACTTGGTTGTGCTTATTTTAACATTATACAGATTTTAGGTCACGGGTCTATACATTTGTAAAATACGTTACAGAAGGTTTATTGTAGGGCATGGTTCCTCAGTTCCGGTCCTGGAGGGCCCGTCTGTGACACTGTTTGCAGATTTCTCTGCTCAAACACACCTCCTAAACCTGGCAATAGGCTGGTGAGCTGAATAAGGTGTGTTTCAGGAGGGAGATCTGCAAACTGAATTGGTGAACCCTGGTGTAGGGCATTATCTACATTACTATCATGTTTCTTGTTTATACTTGTTTGTTTATAAACAAACCTACATACATGACACGCTATTTCATGAACCGTGGTCGACGCCCGGCTTATGACAGAGCCGCTGCAGAGTGCCCAGTACACAATGTTCCTTGATATGTGCACGGGACGTGAGGTCTGGTACAAATGTGCGCACTCGCAACAAAGGCTCGCAAAAATGCTTCCGATTCAACTTTGAAAGTGAGGCAGACGAAAGGGAGGGGTCAGCAAAGAGGGATTTCCACACAGCCCCCACTGCATAGATACCAGTGTGTATATCCTCTCCTCCTACCCGTGTGTCTGGAAAAACACTGAGCCTGTCAGGGCAAAAATGTGCATCCCCCTTCCCCCCAGGTCACAGATGACCCATGCGACCGTCAGGTGGGACGTAATCTGAAACCCTTTTCGGGGGGGGGGGGGGGGGGGCGGC
>JAODKF010000047.1:17583161-17599127 GCA_026779585.1 Mormyrus proboscirostris
TGACATTTGTGCCCCCCCCCCCCCCCGCGTATGCGGGTACCTCTGTCAAGCAAACAGCTGGAACTGCAGTGATGGCAGCGCTGGGGAAATGTGCTGCTGTGTCAGTCCCTTTCCCCTTCTCTATTTTTACAGTATCCATTTTGGCGCATCATTCGCCAGCACATTTTCCAGCTTCCCCTACCTCACGACACTCTTTATTATTGAGATTCATTTCCTTTTGACATGTAACCCCTGTTCTTCACGTATTAAGTCGCTACAGAGGGGGTGTGTTAGATGGACAATGGGAATTTTTTTCTGCTGTAGATGATGAAAATTAATAATTCTGACTGTAAAGGCCACTTTGCAGCACTTAGCCAGTAATAAATAAAAACGGAGCAACTCTTTGAAACATTTTAGTGTCTGCGCTACAGTGGGGTCCTTTGTCCTCTCATTGGCTGCATTTTAAAGCCTGTGCCTTTTTTTTAATGGAAAACATTTGCCATGGCAACAGTTAATCTCATGCTATTTCAAATGATGTCATTTGAGCCCACAATAGAACTTCGTCCCCTGGAGTCTTTTCCATTGTACGCATTTTCCTTATGAGGTGGCAGATTGATTTGATGGTTCTGAGCGTAGCTATAATGCGATCACTGCAGTTTGATTGGGAGGTTGGTAGACATTTCTGTGAAGCAGTGCCTCAATGTCACTTTAATGGGTAACCTTAAATTTCAAAACTTGCTATGTTTGGGTAACGCCATTCAAATAGAATGCCAGTAGGTATGTTCATTGGGATGCTTTTACTGCCTTGCAATGTGTATGGGTTACTATCATCAACCACTTTCAAAAGACAAAGCCAACATTTTTGCAGTCGCTGACAGACCTTTTTTTGAAGTACATAAATATGAAGTCTGTGATTTAAGCTAAGCATTCATTGAACAGAAGCTTTATTGCTCTTAAAGGAACAGTAGCCAAGTATACCAGATGCCACCTAGGAGTGTATTGCGTTAAAGGTGTTTGCCATAAGACTTTGAGTAAGCAGACTGTTTAACCTCTGCGTGATCTGCATCGGACTGTAGTCACATAGAAATTTCAACATTGTATTGTGACGCCAGTGTGGTGTCAGTACTGATAAGCTAAAGGTCAGCCTTCACTGAGTCGGGTGGTCTTATGCCCGGCCCTCCCACCTGTAATCTCTCGCTGGGCTGCTGGCCTTACACCAGAAGTGTGTCTGCCTGCTTTACGGGCTGCCCAAGGCCTCCTGGAGTTACTCGGGGGTCCACCAAAATCCCCCACAGAGAAAACAGCAGCCATTGGGAAATATCAGTTTATATAAACATTGGCAGGCTGACCTCCACCGTGACTGGCCCCTCCCCCCACCCGCCATTCTTTTCCAGCAATATTAAAGCTATTTTTTTCCTCATTAAATTTCCCATCCATCAGAGCTATATCAGAGGAGACGGGAAGGGCTAAGTACCTACCCAGATACCCTTACAGACCCCCCCCAGCTCAGTGAGGAAGGGCCAGCTAACAGCCTCTGTAAGCCGCAAAAGAAATGATAGACCTGACTATGATTGATTAAGCAGTCAAGATCACAGCTACTTTTCATTTCTTTTTTTCCATGCTCTTAATTTGAAGTGATTCCTACCTGCCTTGTGGTTTGTAATCGTCTTATGAATTTATTTTTTCCCCATTGGACATATCACATTCCCATTTTTTAAATAAACTGTTGAAAAGCCACACTCTAACAGCCTTGTAAGCCTGACTCGTCACTCAGCAACTTCCTATGGAAACATTTGAATTTTGTGATTTGATTGGGTCTCAGCACATGGCTCCTGTGCTGGAAAAGTAGCTCTGGTGCTGTGCTCTGCTGGTCACATGACCAAGTTACATGGAGTCCCAGACATGTCTTCACCCTACACTCAGGATGATGGCCTCTTTGTCGGGGTCACTCAGGATTCCGGACTCGTCTTTTGAGTAGTATGGGGCAGTTATTTATTTTATTTATTTTGCATTAGCTTACCCTCAGTGAGATGCACTGAAAACTAAAAGGTTTTCCCTTTTAATATGATGTAAAAAAACACATTCTGCTCTTTTCAGGGCTGGAGAGCGGAGGGGTGACTTTGAAGGAGCCAGCGTTGGAGGCGGAGATCCAGAGCTCCTCAGCGGTCACCCTGCGCTGCCACATCGACGGACACCCCCGGTAAGAAACATGACCTCCCACCCCCCGAGAGGTCACCCCATACCTCCCCCATCTCTGAGCCTCGCCCTTTGTCTCCCCAGCCCGACATGTCAGTGGTTCCGTGACAGCACCCGACTCACAGAGAGGAGCCACCAGATCAATAACAAGGAGCGTACGCTGACTATACCCAGTGCCAGCCCTGATGACAACGGCGTCTACTCCTGCTGTGGCAAGAATGCCGCTGGGCAGCTTTGCAGCCAGAGCAATTTCACCCTCAGCATCGTCGGTGAGCCACAGCCGCCATTCGCTGGCACCTCTGCAGTCCCCCTCATCGTGGATCTTGGGTTCTGGGCCACTGGTGTTAATTCACATTACTGCCTTGTTAGGAATCTCATTACAGCAGTGTTTCCTTATCCTGTCCTCAGGGACCCATAGCCAGTCCACATCTTTGCTCCATATCAGGCAGTTGGCCTCATAGAATACAATGGTGATCTTGCTCTCCATGAAACACACAAGCGTGAGTCCCAGTGTAGGATCAGCCAGAGTCCGGTGCCCCTGAAGCAATTGGGGGTTTAAGCCCTTGTTCAAGGGCCCTACGGCACTGTCAGTCAGCCATGGGATTCACACCTGTGTCCATCTGATCACAGTCACAGAATCCTAGCATGCTGAGCCACAAAATGATGTCATGTGGACCCATGTGCCATCCAAGCTGGTTGTCTCTGGGCATCCTGGGAAAAAACACTGCATGTGAATAGGCAGGTCCTGGCTTTCACTTAATCACTCCCACTGCTAAAGAAACTGGGGGCAGCAGTTGATGTTTGTAACACCAGATCTGACAGGATGAAGATCTGGGCCTGACTGGATATGTTTGGTCCTCTTTGGTACTACAGACTCTCTCTGACACTGAAAATGCCTGTTAGAAAGCTGGGGGGGGCAGGAATTCTTTTATTTGATGCATCAACTGAATATAATGAAGGTCATTTCAAGGTCACGGCAACTAATCAAAGTCATGGAGCTTGAATCACCCTGAGGTATGACAGTGTTTTGTCTGAGTAAAGCATCTGGGGTTGTGTTGCCGCAGTGTGTCGAGGAACTCGATACGGCCGGTCTTACCTACAGGAGAGCACATTCCTGCCGTATTTGCAGGATGTGGTTGCCTGTTAAATCAGATAAACGTGTTCAGGCTGTGCTCGTACCCCTCAGTCTTTGATTATGGATCCTGCGACACGTTCGGTGAGATCAGTGAATGCCCCCCCCACCTCATTACGGACAGACTTGGCTGATGTGTGCCCACCTTAAGCTCACTGCTGATGTCTGTTAGCAGCCTTTAATAAGGACTGGTATGTGAGGCCAAAGATGGGGGGAGGGGGGGCTCACCTGCTTTCCTCCCTCATCGTATTTAATCCCAAATCTGCTTCCTCCTCCTCCTGCCCCTCTTACACCTTCTATCGTCTGCATGTTTTCCATTTACCGCTGGATCCTGACCATTTGGCTGAGCCACTTGTCACCTTTCCCGGCCTGTTCAGCCTAATCCCACAGATCGGGGGGGGCATTGGTTATATTTAAAGCGTTTTAGCCTTCCCATATAAAAAATAGAATTAGGGCAGTGTTAGATGAATGCTACGTTTAAGGAGAGTGCCTCTGAATGCTGGCTTTTTTCTGGAGCTCATAGAAGTATCAGCTTCATTCTGGGGTCTGTACCAGCAGGGTTCTCCCATCAGCTTGGCTGTTTGATCTGGTGACCATCTTTCTACCTCAGATAAGAGCTACCCGCAGCCGACGGTGATCCCTCAGGACCAGGTGGTGCTGAGGAATGAAGAAGCGGCTTTCCACTGCCAGTTCAGCGCTGAGCCGCCTCCTGTTGTGGAGTGGTACCACGAAAACGAGCTCGTCAGCAACAAAACCCGGTACCTCTTCTGAAATAAACACAGCCTCTTCTGTTAGTGTTCTCCGGGCCTATTTGGTTTTACGAAAATATTCCCTGGAATAGTACCTCTGTAGTTTATGGTTTATATTCAGAATTTAAACACCAAGTGGAAAGAGGGACAGAGACAGACAAAGTCCGTTTGTTCATTACATGAAAACATGAAGTTTTTGGCATGATTTAAGGTGGTGCTGTGGATTTATGAGTTGACATGTCCTCTTCTGGGTAGAAAGGCTTCAACACCGACTGAAGAGAAAAATGATCTGGGGAAGAGGAATATATTGGACTCTGTTTCATTTTTTTCAGTCCCACTTGATAACAGGTTTATGTAGGAGTCATCCTGTTGATGTGAATGTAGGAAATAAAGTTTATAGCAATTTATGGAGTAATCCTTTGCATGGTAATAATAAAAGCATCTGTGGAGGTTGTGTGTTTTCACTAAGTTTGAAGAATGGTTGGCTTTGACAAATGAGAATGTTTATTTTTCCCATGATAGTAGCAAATTCTGTGGTGTGACCTGACTTTAGGTGTGCTGCTCCCACTGGCTTCCTGTAGCCAGGTTTTGACTTAAGGGTACAGGAAGGGACTGCCAGGCCCCATGTTCCAGCTGCGGCCTTCGTTGGCCTTTGAGGTTTGATGGTTAGGATCTAGGGGATCGCTGCCGTCTGGTTGACAAGCGATATGTTGATGGGCCCCGGTGAACCATGTCTGCACATGCTTTTCTTTAGTGGATGAAAAAGGGCTTCTACGTTTTAGCAGAAAAATTCTCTTGGGTAGGAAATCTGATTTTGTTTTCCATTCCCTGTTCTAGACATCGATTATTCATAGTAAGCAGTCTGTGTTTTTGGCCATTCGGTGTTCATTTGCTTCAGGTTTTGAGTGAAAATTTGCAAATCTAAGGCTTGGGGTATCCTAGATATCAATTAGGAATTTATGCAATTTACTGAAGTCAGTCGGTACATTTGGACACAGATATTTTGTACGAGTCCTATGTTAGAGGTCTAGGGTTGATGCTCTGTCTGTAAGTTTCAGCCTGGACGTTATTGGGACTCAGTATTTGACCGACATCCTGTCAAGCTTCTGCCCATCTCAGTGATGCTGAAAAGTGAAGCTCGGGACTGGAAGAGCGTAGCAGCTAATGCTGAAGTGGCTAAGGTGTTGCTGTTGTAGGCAGGCACTCAGAGTATTGTGTTGTCAGTGGTGACAGCTCTATGTGTAATGGGTTTTGTTTGGGGACTGGACTGAACTGACTGACTACGGTATAAGCTGGTGAATAAAATATGTCAGAGAGAAAAGGCACGAGGTTCATTGTTTCATGTAAGATCTGTTATGTAGTAATTAATATATTAATAGTTATATTTATTATGTAGGAATATATGTATAGATTCTGTGTATCATTAGTAAAACCAACTGTTTTCTTGTGGTGCATGTCAGATTGCAGAGTTCGAGTTTTGTTGTGATCTTATATGCTTATGTTATCAAAGTGGACATTTTTGAATTGTATTTTATAGTCTGATTCATTGTTACAACCACACTTTTGCTCACATCTTAAACAAATTGCATAGTTTTCTGTTTTCTACAGAGAATTACACTGGATAATTCTGATACCTTACGGATAAAAGGAATAGGTTTGATATGAGGGGCACATCCTGGGCCGGCTGGCCCTGCTTCATTAGCTTGGCCAGCTGTTGCCTTTTGGTTGAGAGCCCTCGATGGGAGTGACCCGCCTTTCTTGCATGCAATTGGCTGAATCGGCTGGTTTTAAGCCAGTTAGTCTCTGCAGCTGACCTGACATGGCATCTGTCTGTCTCAGTCACCTGTCATCAGCAGTCACGCCCATCAGGGGGTGGAGGGACAGCTGCAGAGGTTTAAAATCTGCCAGAACGCCCATTGCTTTCCCTCCGTATCAGCAAGCATGCAGGCCGCAGGCTCTGATTTCAGCCTGTGAGTTTGTGTGTGTTTCTCTCTCATTCCATAGCCTGCTCCCACCCCGGGGTTTACAAATGTGTGTATGCAAAGTTTTCAGTCTTTGCTCCCTTTTGCAGTGCCGAGATTCATAGTAATTATGACTCTAACAGCTAGTGCTGGATTTTCTCGGCTCCTGCACTGGTATTTAAGGTCCATAAATTACAGTACTGTGCCTATTACAGGTGAACCATAAATCATATCAGCCTGCTTTAAATAGAACACATTACTCTGTTTCAGTGGTGCTTTAAATAGCTGCAGATAATTCGGTATTTAAAATGGGTGGCTCAAAGTGAATAAAGTATATTCTGAGCATGTGACATTGTTCCATCCCTTTGATAATAAAATTTATTGATAATTAAGCTACTGCAAGGTGACGAGTACATGCAAAGCCTCACTCATTGGTTCATGTTCCTCGTGAGTAGCTTGTAAAAGCCTAGGTTAACCGTAACCCCCTCCTTCCCCGCAGTGTGGCTGTCTTCACCAACGGCACCCTCCTCATCACCCAGGTGAAGCCCCGCAGCACGGGACTCTACAAGTGCGTGGCCCATGGTACACGGGGACCTGCCGTCACCCTGCAGGCCACCCTGCGATTGGCTGGTATGAGAACGAAGCTGGACACGCCCACACTGGGCCAAACACAGACACACTCCTATGGAAGGATAAAGGCACACTTCCTTATTCCCTTGGCAACTCGAAAGGTCTCTATGGAAAGAGTGACGAATATTCAGTTAACCTGGCCTTAACATGTGAAGAACAAAATGCATTAAAATCCAAAATCGGCACTATGGTCAGGGCTAATAGCATAATGAAGTAATTTGGAGGGAATATTTTAGACTAAAAAGATTCTGTTAAAGTTCCATTAAATGTTGCCACCCATGTCCTGTGCCCAACTGCACACATCCTCAACCTGAAACCCACCTAAACACCATTGTGTTTAACTGAAGCCTTAAATTACTGTTTTCCACTTGTTTGATGCAGGAAAAGCTATTATAAGTAGCATTTGCCACTTTAGCCAGTCGGATCATAGCTCCGTTTAAGTGCGTTTATCCCTTAAAAATCAGACCTTAATCCATTAGTCTTAGATGGTGTTGTGCCCTCGGGGTTCTGGGTTTTGAGCAACAGGGAAGGATTCTTCCAAATAGCTTCCAGCTTTTTTTCTCCTAGCAGAACCTGGTGTGGTCCTGCTGTATGTCACAATCTGAGCACGGTTCCCAGAACGGCTATCGAACATCAAACGCATGTAGGCTGACCTTTGGGAGTAACAGGCGTCTTCCTGCACAGATTGCAGTGATTAATGTGGTTTTATACCACAGTGATAGTCTGCCCTTAAGCTTCAGCTTGCAGGGCTTGTGGTGAAGAGCTCTGAATTAGCGGATATGAATCATCACTTAGCACCTCTGACTACATTCTGCCTGCCTTAATGATACATTTGCTCCCCAAAGCACTTTTTATCACCAAAATCTCAGTGCTGCACAATAAAAGTAGATTTACTGCAACCCCTTTTACCACTAAGCTGACAATGAAGGTCTCATACAAGAGAGATGTTTGAGTTCTATGTGTCATGTGAACCCCTCCTCCTACTATCTGATTCCTGTTTCTTTTTCCCTCCTCTGCACTCCTTCTTTATGGTCCCTCTCTGCGCTTCACTCTGCCCAACCCACTCTCACAGAGCTCGAGGACATGGGCCAGCCCATGACGAAGACCTTTGCAGTGGACACCATGCAGCGCGTGGCCTGCAGGCCTCCCCGTGGCCATCCTGAGCCGGACGTGTGGTGGGAGCGGGATGGCTCGCCGCTGCCCTCTGAGGGCCGTGTCCGACAGGATGGCCTGGAGCTGGTCTTCAGCCCCACCCAGGGCGGCGACTCGGGGGACTACATCTGCTTCGCCCGTAACAAGGCCGGCCAGAGACAGCAGCTCCTGACCGTCACCGTGGCCAGTATGAGCGCCCTCCAGATTGCGACCCCCACACAAGCCCCCATAGCTCCCCATATAGCTAGACTCTGTGCTCTGCCTACATCACACCAAGCAGCGGTAGAAATTTCAGATCCAAAATGTAAAAATACAGACCAAGATTTAGTTTCAACCAAGTAGGGTAAGTACTCTGTAGCTCTGCCTCATTGTACTCCTGTGGTTGATTGAAACAAAATCTTGGTCGGGATTTTTACTTTCTGGACCTGAACTTTCCATCTCTGAGACCCAGTATAAGAAAAGGAGTGACAGGGCGGAGTTAAGGTTACTCCTGGGCCGGCCATGCATCTGTCCTCAGGCAGCACAGGGCACGAGCTAAGGGAACCCCTTGGATGTGATGCCAGTCCCACAGGCCACATACACACAACCTGTCATACTTTATTGGTAATTTAGAGCAGTGTTCCTCAACCTGGCCCTTGGAGACCCCCAGATAGTCCACGTTTTTTCTCCATCTCCCGTTGGGCTAATGTGGACTGTCTGGCAAGAAACTGGGAGGGAGAAAAAACGTGGACTGTCAGGGGGTCCCCGAGGATCGGGTTGAGAAATATTGATTTAGGCACTAACTGTAGGTGTCTGAATTGCCGAATAAAAGCTGAGTTGTTATGGGTTGTGGAGGGTTTTCTTAGGGGATGTTCTTATACACACGGGCCCTACTCCTTAATGCAGACCTGCAGGAGGGGGCGTGTGTCTAGTAGTGACATGGTGTGCTCTCATTGTCCTCTTCCTTGACTGGCTCCTCACTGGCGTCTCCTGGGTTGCTCTGAGCTGAAGGGGTTTGTTTTCTCCATGTGTATGTGGCAGCTGCCCCGCAGTGGGTCACTAAGCCTGAGGACAGCCAGTTGGAGGAGGGCCGCCCGGGGTACCTGCACTGTCACACCACGGCCACCCCAGACCCCGTCGTCACCTGGCACCGGAACCAGGCCCCCATCACCACAGAGGTGAGGCTGGATTGCCCCCACCCCCCCAACCCACCCAGCCTGATAGTGTTCCATGTAGGCCTTAGTGATGCTGGTTCTTCACTACTGCCATAGCAACAGTGTGGTAGCACGTTCATTGCCTGAATCCTGCCCATCTCAGGTCTCTATCCCTACATCTGAAATGCGGCATGTTCAGGAGTATCAATGTCAGACACTTGATACATGCTCGCATCCAAAACAATGCTGATGTGGACAGGAATGGGCATGTGTTTCCCTCATTCCTGTTGCCAGCTACTACTCCCCGACCTTGTGATGTCATCTGTTCTCCCTGTTAACCCCCTTTGTCCCTCCTCTGCCTCTCCCTCAGGACACACGCTTCAAGCTATTCCCAAATGGCACGCTGCGCATCAACAGCGTAGAGGTGTATGACAGCCAGGTGTACAGCTGCCAGAGTCGCACGCAGGGAGGGATGCTGCAGGCTCTCGCCCGTGTCCTGGTGCTAGGTGAACATTCATACTGTGCTCGCCTGCAGTCAGCCAGCCTGTAGAGGGCTCCAGTCCACAATATTATGCCTGGACATTTTAGAAAATGTTGGCTTCATTGTCATTGGATTTTTTTGTTAGTTTATTTAAATAGTTTAGACATGTTTACATAAGCTCCGAAACACACATCGTTGCATCTTTGAGTTAAAAACTCAAGGCAATGTAATAAGATACCCAGCTATAAAAAGGACAGGTAAACATGGTGACCCGCGGCCTCTTTGCCCTCCCCCAGAGAAGCTGAAGTTCACCCCCACTCCTCAGCCGCTGCAGTGTTTGGAGCTGGGTAAAGCGCTCACTGTGCAGTGCTCAGCCAAGGGTCGGGAGAAGCCCACCATCCGCTGGACCATGTCAGGTGCGTGACACCTCTGGGGGTGGCCTTGGGTGGGACATTGGGCAGGGTGGCTCTGTCTGTGCTCTGACTGCAGCCTGTTGGGCTTGAGCAGCCCAAGCACAGTGACAAGGGAATTGATGTCTGACAGGCAAAGGGGGCAGATTCCACCTGGGTCAGGACACAATGCAGTGAATTTCATCAGTTCTTTCACACGATCAATCCCCAAATTCCTGCAGTCATGTAGCTGTGAAGCTTCCCTACTTAACGCAAAGTTTCTTCTCTGTCGCCCCCTGCAGACGGCAGTGCAATCCCCCCCCATGTAGAGCAGAATGGTGGCACGTTGCACTTCAGCAGAGTGAGACGCAGCGATGCGGGAAACTACACATGCATCGCCTCCAACAGCCTGCAGGGGGAGATCCGTGCGCCGGTCCACTTTGCTGTAGCAGGTAACTGGCTCTCTGGTTCCCAGAAATTCTGTGGGGTAGGTGAAACATTAGATGGATTTTAATTTTGTTGAAGGGGTTTTTAGCAAGTTTACAGTAGTTATAATTCACAGTAATGCTCATCTGTTCCAATGGCTGATTAGTGCCTCTAGTAGTAGTATTGTAGAGCTGGAGGCTACGGGTTCATTTGCTGCATGCTTCTTCCTCCAAGCAGTGCTGTGCAGCTAAAATGGGAAATAAATGTCAAGTATTAAATGTGAACATAACAGAAACTAATATTTGTTTAACTTGTTGATTACTTTCTTACTGTCCTGGAGCAACTGTAACCGCATAATTTCCTCATGGATTAATAAAGTATTCTGATTAATAACAGTAACTGATAGCTCTGGTACTCTGAGGTGAAATTTATCCATCAGTGTTCAGGATCATTAGCCTGAAATACTAATGTCACATGATCAACAACCATTTTATCAGTTTTTACACACACATATACACACACTTATGTATGTTAGTTTTGTTGGTGGTGAGGAATTGAGGCCCTAGCACAGTGTTTCCCAACCCAGTCCTTGGGGACCCACAGACGGTCCATGTTTTTGCTCCCTCCGAGCTCCTGGTAGGGCAGTTGAAGCAAGCAAAAATGTGGTTCATCTGTGGGTTCCTGATGACCAGATTGGGAAACAGTGCTATAGCAGAATATGTTCTCTTCTTTGCCAGACACACCAGATAGGGTTTATTTGGCTGCTGTGGTTGCAGTCTGCTCTGCAGGCCTCACCAGCCGCAGCTGCTCACCTTAGGGGCCCCAGGCACTTGGTACCCCCCACTGTCATGGTGACTCTGATGAATGGGACAGAGGTCCGTGGTTCAGGCAGCAGGAGCCATTAACTGTAGGGTATTCAGGTCCTTTTGATCTATTCGATATCTTCTCCCTCCGTACACCAGGACCCGGCCCCTAGCGCACTCTCACCTTCCAAAATGAGCATTAGGTTTTGCGTCCTGCTGCACCTACAGACATTGATGAAGGGACCTGTGTTGCATTAGTGTTACGGCAAGTCTGTTTGTAGACAGTCATACTGAAAGGCCAGAAGAAGCAGAAAATTCAGAATCTTGGCCTCTAATGGTTTGCTGCCTCTAGACCTTATAACTTCCATGGCGGGAGGGAGGGCCAGTCCCACACTGTGACACTGGGCTCCTCTTGTATTGCAGAGTACATTCAGTTTAAGCTTGGACCGGAGAATACCACGGTGTACCAGGGCCACACAGCCATCCTCCACTGCCAGGCTACCGGTGACCCTGAGCCTTACATCCAGTGGAGAATCAAGGACAAGTTTCTGGACCCCAGCACAAGCAGGTGAGGCGCTGCTGCTTGGGCACAACCCTCAATGACTGGGAGAGACTGTACCACACCTGCTTATAACTGCTTGAGGCAGAGATCAGGGCTCGTTTGGTGTTTGGCCCTGATAATGCGTCACTCATCGCTGCTTCTGGGAAACAATGCAGGTGTCTGTTGTGAACCCGGTTGGTGTTCATTTGAAGTCATTGTTGTTGGGCTGTTCCTGGCATAGATACAAATATGTTATTTCCCTGAACAAATCCAGCTCTAAGGGTGAAACACTGGCATCCCTTGCACTTGGATACGATACCAAGAAAAGTATTGAAATTATACCATTTTCAACACTCACATTATATAATGTAACTCAGTAAAAGTGTGCTGAAGTTTTGTTTGCAGTAAAAACTGTGCAAGCTTTCGTAAACTCCTGTCAAAGTATTTCCAGACATCATTCCGGCTACACTCTTTATTGTTAAAGCACAGTGGTGAAAGCTGTTACTTCTAAACCAGTCAGCTAAGTAACACCCCGTGTGTGATGCTACACTTAGGCTACCAATCCACACACCTAGACCTATGAGCCTCAGAGTTTAGAGCACACTAGAAGTGCAGGCTGTAGAATCAATACCAAAAAAATGAGTATTGAGCCTCTTTACTCATAAGAATCCATACTTTAAATCCTTTTGACAACAGTACTAGGATAGGCTCGGGGCTTCCAAAGATCAGACTCTTTGAAATTTTCTGGTGATCTTATTTTCCGTCTCCCACATCACAGGTTCCAGAAGATGCCGAACGGCTCCCTGGTCATCCATGATGTCGGCACAGAGGACACAGGAAAATACGCCTGCATCGCGGGAAACAGCTGCAACATCCGCTCCACACTGGCAGAACTCTACGTTGTGGGTTAGTCTTGGCTGATAACCACTAAGACCTACAGAACTACATGCCTTTATACCAAAACGGGAGAAGAAACAAACATTTCTAAACACCCCCTGCTGTATACCTTTGACATAGTTCATAAACCAGCAGCTACAGTGGGTGTTCTGTGCCCTGACTGAGACCCTTATTCAGTAAGCAGGAGTGTCATGCAATGGTGGTTACTCCGTGTGACGACTCAAATGTTGCCTGGCATTCTCAGAAAAGGAAAAAATTGTGCCTCGTCCTCATGGAGAAAGTCCAACAGAACCAGAACTGTCCTTAGAAGTCATCTTAGTATACTAAACGGACATTCATTTGTAAGGAGTGCACTTGGAATAATTATTGACCTGTGATAAACTGGCGGGTCCTGTGTTTTCAGTTCGCTAAAATGAAGTGCCTTGTTTTCAGTTCAGTATCAGGATACAGAGGCCAGAATATGTTGTTTTTGGACCTTAGATGGATGTGTAAGGGTCTCTTCCATGGCTCCGTCTCCCCAACAGAGAAGCCGGTGCAGCAGCTCATTGAGGAGAACGAGAAGGCACCATACAAGATGATCCAGACCATCGGGCTGTCGGTGGGGGCGGCTGTGGCCTACATCATCGTCGTGCTGGGCCTCATGTTTTACTGCAAGAAGAGGCGCAACGCCAAGAGGCTGCAGAAGAGCACAGAGCGGGAGGAGCCCGAGATGGAGTGCCTCAATGGTGGGTGTCGCTCAAGGATCAGAACATGGGGTGGCGCCCTGCACCCGCCATTGCAGCAGCGCCGTCTACAGCCTGAGAGTGGAATAGTAGAATGAAGACAACCTTTAGGTTTTAGTTGTAGGATCAGCTGTTGGTCCCCACAGATATAGAATTGTTTTCTGTTCCGAGCAGCTTTTAAATTTGGAAACTTTTGCTCTTTTTACTGAAAGCAGGCCTGTAATATTGAAAGCAGATCATTTTCTTCTGGATATTTTCAGTGAACTATAAAACCTTAGACCAGGGAGAGTTCCATTGGATGATTCTACGTTGCCTGGATAGATGCAGTCTAATGCAGTTTGTGCTGTGCCCTTTAGGGGGTGCTGTGCAACAGAATGGCCAGACGACGGCTGAGATCCAGGACGAGGTGGCCTTCACTAATCTGGGCACCGCTGCCACGGCTAGCAAGCAGCACAGCAGCAATGACAAGCTGCACTTTCCTCGGGAAAAGCTGCACACCATCACCACACTTGGTAAATGTCTGTGTCCTGAAGGATGCTGAGCCCTTTATCTGGCTGTATAAGATTCATGTTAACAAATGAATGTGACCTGAAGAAATGAATAACAATCATCCATGCACATTAAGTATGCTACTCGTTTATTATGTCGGCACATACTGTTAATCAGCAGTGTTACAGCCTACTGCAGAAATATGATTCCTGCAGGCACACCTGCATACATGCAGAACATCATTCTCCTAAATGGACCAACATAGACTGTCGGGCTGGCATAGGAAACTGGGTGATGGGGAGATGAAGGTGGGCATCTGCTCCCAGTGTATAATTTGACTCCATTGTTCCCCCAAATAAATAGACCTTTGTATTTAAAATATTAATCTATGCACCACTACCCCACCCCTCCCCCCATCAAGCTCTCTCCTACATGGTTGCAGTCAAGAGTCTCTGCAGGAAGCCAACCTCCCCCCCCACCACCACCATCCTGGCGCAGCTAAGGATGTCAGCACTGGCTAAAACCTCTTGGCTTGCGGTCATATGCTGGAATTCCCCATCCCCCCAACTCAATCTTGTACTTATTCTGGTTTTAATTACAACATAGAGATGATCTTGTAGAAACAATAGGAAATGTCTGGGGTAACATCACTCTTGGGACTGCTGACTGTTCACAAGGCTTTCTGCATCACTATTTAAGGTCTCAAGTTGTTACATCAGTTCCTGTGATGCTCTCCAGACACATTTTGAGAATGTAATTCTTTCACCAACATTAATGTAAAATTAGGGAAAATAACTTTATCCATCCCAAGGGATGATATTGCAAGATTAACACAACAAACAGAGCTTAGAAATATCAAATATGAAATAAAAATAATTAAGTTCAAAATTTTCAATATTAGTGATTAAGCTGTAAGGCTGAGAGGTTCTCTGCTCTGTGTGATCTCTCTGTGATCAGATGGGATCTCTGCTTGCTGTGATCTCTCTGTGATCAGAGGGGATCTCTGCTTGCTGTGATCTCTCTGTGATCAGAGGGGATCTCTGCTTGCTGTGATCATGCCAGCTGTTCTGCCAGCAGGTCCGCTCTTTCAAACACACATTAGTCATGTGCCCATTCTGCTGCATCCAGGAAAGGGAGAATTCGGGGAAGTGCTGCTGGCCAGAGCCCAGGGCATTGAGGAGGGTGAGGCTGAGACAGTGGTGCTGCTGAAGAGCCTGCAGGCGCGAGACGAGCAGCTGCAGCTGGACTTCCGGCGCGAGTGCGACATGTTTGGCAAGCTGAGTCACCCCAACGTGGCACGGCTGCTGGGCCTTTGCCGGGAGGCAGAGCCCCACTACATGATCCTGGAATACGGGGACCTGGTTGGTGCCTCCATACCCGGCGCTCACAGAGCATGGGGGTGGATTTTTGCCTTCTATCTGCCTCAGATTAGTACTCACCTGTTGAGAATGCATGGAGCCTATACATGTCTGCCCTAATTCTTCTCCTTCATCCGCAGGGAGACCTGAAGCAGTTCCTGAGGATTTCCAAAAGCAAAGATGACAAGATGAAGCCACAGCCACTGAGCACCAAGCAGAAGGTGGGTGTGCCTGGAAGCCATTACCCTGCCCAGCGGCACGTGCTCGGGGGGGAAAGCCGGTCCCATCCACCAAAGAAGGACAAGAAATGATCACTCTAAGACCTATAAATAGCAGAAGTAGTGGAGGACACTTGTAGCTGATGGCTGTCCTCTGTGATGTAATAGCCGCTAAGGCCTTAGAGAGACATTATTATGTAAATGTCCTCCCTCCCATTCCAAACACACACAGATCCTGACCCTCTTCTGTACCAGACCCACACACACAGAAATGCACACAAAGCCAAAAAACTGAGTAGTTGAAGTGTTTGGAAATCACACCGCTTGGCCAAATCAGTTCTTTGGGGAGGTGTGTGGTTCTTTGAATTAGTAGTCTGCCCATGATCAGAAGGTCGCATGTTGAATCTCGTAGTCAGTAGACTGATTCCACCATTAGACCCAAACCCTAACGCTCCACCTTGTCCTCTGTCTCATGTTGTCCCCCAGGTGGCCATCTGTGCCCAGGTGGCTCAGGGCATGGAGCACCTGGCCGACCACCGCTTGGTGCACAGGGACTTGGCTGCACGTAACTGCCTGATCAGCAGCCAGCGCCAGGTGAAGGTGTCCGCCCTCCGCCTCAGCAAGGACGTCTACAACAGGTGAATGCATTGGGGATGGTGTTGGGGCAGGAGGACAAGGCTCTGGTATGGGCAGTGGGGATGGGGATGGGG
>JAODKF010000047.1:17599729-17624432 GCA_026779585.1 Mormyrus proboscirostris
CCCAACAATCACAAGAGGAAAAAACCACACGACATGCTAAATGCCTGTTACAGGCTTATTCTGTGGGAGATTTTATGCTGCCGGTGCAGTTGCTTGGCCAGAGCTGGGCTGGAGCTCACATTGGCTTCATCAAAAACTATCTTGCATTCACACTGCACTTGGTGCCGAAAGGATAGAACAATGATTTCAGTGTGTGCGTGTTGCTGAGAGAAGGATACTGTTTCAATAGTGAAGACAAAATGGAGCACCGTGTCAGATGGTATGAATGAAAGATTTTTTTTGAATGCTTGCATTATTTTTTAGTGTTATATGCTGCTGTTCCTGTGTATAACCCAACACAGTTCATTCAAATTTTCTGAATTTCCAACATTAACCTTTAAAAGCTCTACATGTGACAATTGATTGTTATAACAGTGTAAATGCATACTTTTTATGTTCATAAGTTTTTGCTGCTATAAGAAATTACTGTGCATTTTAAGTTATATCGCAACAGAAGTACAAATTAGCATATAATATTTAAAATGCATAGTAATTTCTCGTCAAATCGGCGCAAATGAACATAAAATAAGAAGGGGATGCTGAAGGAACTACTGTGCCATATGCAAAAATGGATTTATTTAATAGGGAGAGTGAAGACAAGTAAAGAACAAAACATTTCAGTAGACTTATTTTACAAATATAGAATATACAAATATATATGTCCATCTGCATTCTATTCACCTCTGTTAAAACAAGCACACAAAAGACACAACAGGTAAATTTAACGTAAGATAGCCTGTCATTTTCATTGCTGTAACAAAGCAGTTAGCTGTAAGTTATGAATAGTATACCAAAGTCAAACTTTAATGGTAACTTATGAGTTAGCTGAGTTGTCATTACAAAAAATGGGTTGGCTGTACAAAAAAGTTTAAAAATGAAGCAGCCCTAGTTAAAACACGTATCCAACACACAAAAACAACTGAGTCACCAATTCACTCCGCATTGCTTTGTAAACTTTTGCTTTCCACTCTGAAGACTCTGACCCTGCCTCTTGACGTCACACGCTCCCAACTCTGGCCCAGCAGCCTTTCAGGGCCAGAAAAATGGGCTCTGCACCACTGTTATTTTTGGTGCAAATGCAACGACTGGGCTGAATTTTAGGCATGGGCACCAGCGCTGGCGTTAAAGGGCTAAAAGTGTCTTCTTCGGTCTTGTCTTGAAGAAAAAAAGGTGACGTTTGTATTTAACATTGAAGTCAACCAAATCACTGGTAACTTTTGGGTTATCAGTACAAATTCTACAGTCCAGAATTAATGTTCCGATTCCAGTTCCCTAAATGACTTTCTTACATTATGTGGCAGAACAACCTGCCTCTAAAACAAGCTACCTCTGTGTCACTTTCAGTTAAACCAGAAAGCGGTGACTCAGTCAGGACTGCCCCCTGGTGGAGAAAAGTGAATATTTAAATGGATACTTTGTTTTTAAATACCATTCCCTCTCAGTTTCCTCCCATGGTCTAAAAACATGCGGTTTGATTAGCTGGTGTGTCTAAATTCCTGATAGTGTGTGATTGTTAGTGGAAGTACCTGTTACCCTGGATGGGATGCCAGTCTATCCTCAGCCTTGTTCCCTAGGCTGCTGGGCAAAGGCTCCCAGCCCACTGGTTTTCAGTCTACTGATAAGCATTTATGGAAGTTGTGGATAGATGGGTGGTTTCGAACAACCATTTTTGATGCATTTATGCAGTCAGTCCATGCACTTCATGTCGCACGTCATGTTGAAATCGCAAGAATGTTTGTGATCATATGATGGCTAATCCCCAGTATTGTGTCATTTACATTTTACTTTTTTTTTGCTGGTTTATAAATCTGCATGGATTTTTGCATGCACTAGATTTACAGTCATATAGCTGCATGCACAAATCTTGCACTTCCCCTGACCTGTGTTGTAAGCATAAGTTGAGCAGGACTGTCAGCATACTCCTCCAAAACAAATAAAACAAGTATTTAAAGCATATGACGAAGTGTCATTCATGGAGGGCAGTGAAGACGGCGAGCAGGAGAGCAGATGTATGACCTCCCGCTTAACATGTTCTGGTGTTTGTCTGCACGCAGCGAGTACTTCCACTACCGGCAGGCCTGGATCCCGCTGCGCTGGCTGCCGGCGGAGTCCGTTTTTGAGGACGACTTCTCCACCAAGACAGACGTCTGGTCCTTCGGGGTGCTGATGTGGGAGGTCTTCAGCCTCGGGGAGCTGCCCTACACAAAGCTCGGCGACGACGAGGTTCTGGAAGGTGAGCACCTCTCGTGGTTCTGCACGTTCTCCACTGTTCGTTTGCTCCTCCCAGTCAATGTCTGTTTTCCTCTTAACTAGCAATTTGCAAGGTTCTTAGACTCTCAGCCCCATTTTACCTTGGGAACTAATTTTATTAGATGATGAAAGCTCAGTAGCCGCTGGATAATGTGACCCTCACCATGGCAACCAGTAAATCACAGCCTGGTGACAGATGTGCTCTTTGGACCACAGAGGAATTCCCTCCCTCAGTCATGTCACATCTGGTGAACGATCCGGTCCAGAAGCGCTTGACTCATCACATCCCTGCTCTGACCAAACCAAAGCCTGGCTTTTCGACATCAGCGTGCGTGTGTCTCCGCAGCACTGCTGGCTCGCTCAAGTCAGAGTGAGGCCGGATCCTCAGCGTAGCGGGTCACTCGCCACAATGTTTGCTAGTTGGTTGACAATGAAACCAGTGTCCGCAAAACCTCCTTAACCGTGACCAATCAGCAGCTGGCTGAGGCTAACGTCTTCCTGATGCTGGTCCTCCACGGTTCCTAAGATACTGGAACACGATGAAAAGAATGGGAATATTTATTACCATGGTCATAATCTAAGCTTTTATAGAGTTACATTTGTCCAAAAATAGGATAAAAGCCTAATCAGAGGTTTAAGGGTTTTGATTTTCTTGCACATCTTTGTGCGATTTTGGTACTTAAATGTAATCAGGACAAACAGTGATGTTGGCTGAAATCACTCTGTTCCATTATATGTGTGGGATGACAAACTGTTAGGAAGGCCTGTCCCTAAACCCCGCGTTCAGTGCCCTCGCCACCTTCTCCTCGGCCCACGCTCTGTGCCTATGCTGCCGCCGCCTTCTTATCTCGGGCTCTGTGCCTCTGCTGCTGCCACCTTCTTGTCCCGCGCTCTGTGCCTCCGCTGCCGCCTTCTCTTCGCCCCCATGCTCTGTGTCGCCGCCTTCTCGTCCCGCACCCTGTGCTTCAGCTGCCGCCTTCTCCTCACCCTGCGCTCTGTACCCCCACCGCCTTCTCTTCACCCTGCACTCTTACGTTTCTCACAGGTCTACAGGCGGGGAAGCTGAAACTGGCCAATCCTGAGGGCTGTCCCTCCAAGGTCTACAAGCTGATGGTTCGCTGCTGGGCCTGTAGTCCAAAGGAACGACCCTCTTTCAGCGAATTGGTCAATGCCCTGGGGGAGGTGCCTTCTGATAGCAAAGTGTGATCATGCGGAGAACCACTCCACCTCTCTTGGAGGAGGAGGAGATGGACATGGATTATACAATCACAGAGACTGTATTCCCATCTGTTTTTATATAGATGTAGTGGATGGGTTAGACATCGGACGAAATCCCAGCGCACCAAACCTAATTTACCTAAACATAATTTATGTCTTCTGGCCACGTGACTCCAGAGGTTTCAAAATTCTTTTACGATATCATTATACTTTTCATCCTTGCCTCATGAAACCTTTGGATCTACCTCTAAGGGACACAGCTGTGGCCTGCCCCCGCCCCGCCGCCAGGAGTGGATCAGCCAACCGAATGTGCAGCCACATGTGACTGAGACTTTGGCTCTGGGTCACGTGTGCTGGTGACAGCAGTAGGAAATTTAAAACTGTATTAGTTAGATTTAGTGTTAATTGTAACTAAAGTGTTCTGCTTAAAATAATATCCATGTCACAGAATTGGACACCAGAGTCAGAGTGCCTATTTTTCAAAGAGGACATCTTACCCCTCTGAATTGTTTGTGTGTGTCAGTGTGACAGGATGGTTAGGTTTATGTGAGCCTGGCATTTTTCACCGGACATGTATTTCTGGCAGACTGCTGATGGTCGCAGTTGCCAGTGCAGGCAATGTCTGGAATAACTCTTCATTTACTTTTACTTTACCATTGATTATGGCAGATACATCCACAGTACAGGGATGCTCTTCCACGCCTGATCCGGCGAACACTGTCCCAGCCGCTGTTGTTTATAATGTACAAATCCATGCACTAACCACATCTAAACGGGGGGGTTGGGAGGCTGTATTGTTTTATATACATATATATATTCTTATTTCTTTTTTGTATTTTAGAAGGATTTTCAGGAGCCTCTTTATTTATTGTGAAGGTCCTGTTTTTCAATATCAGTTTTTGTCCAAGAACTATACTGTTTTTATTATTATTTTTGTGGGGGGGGGGGGGATTTTTTTACATTTTTCTATGTATTTGGCATTTTGTAATACTACAAATATTATAGTAATCAGAATGTATTTTATGAAGACAGGAAGGGGAGATCTGGTATGACTGTAGGCCACCGTTACATCAATAGTTAAGGTGCCTGGTGAATGAAGGATTTCTGTGCCGATATTCAGTCTTTGGAACTGCGGATGCATCTTGTTTGTTTTTTAAATGTAATTTTTTAATACTTTTTTCAAGTTTAGCCTTTTCTTGGTTTTGAATGTGCAAAATACACACCTGGTAGTTGTGCGTAATCTGACTGCTGGGCGCTGACACTTAGCTTCTCTGCTCCTGCACTGGGATACAGTAGCCATGTTTTGTAACTGCTGCTCTCACAATAAAGGTTCACTAAATAAAAACAAAAGCACAATGCCTGTGTTTAGTGTTCCCTGTGCGATCTGTCTGCATGGGTCATGGTTACTTTAATACATGGGTCCTGGCTTTTTGGCTTTGCTGCTTCTCTGAGGTCTAGATTAAATCACTCAAGTCTTTCAGAAACGTTTAGGTATGAATGTAGCTGGAAATCAGTGACCGTAGCCTGGATGCATTTTCATTGGGCTCCATTATGTTAAACTGGCTGCTTTGCAGTAGGTTTTCTTTTGCAGTGAATCTTTCAGGTAGGAGGGTGCATTTCAAATAAACCGTGTTTAAGTCAAGTGGCCTTTGTCATACCACCTACATTCAGGAATACTGTGGCACTAAATGCTGTCCCCCTGGACCATGGTGCAATAGCAGCGATGGGCAGGGTCTCATAATACTTAAAGTGCCAAACGTAGGACAGTGTGAAACGGGGGCTGGACACAGGGTTTAGACTGTGTTTCCTCTTCAGCTCCTCTCCCCTGTGGAGTCCCCCAGGGCTCTATCCTGGGGCCTATGCTTTTTTCCCTGTACATTCTCCATTTAGGCTCAATTCTAAGAAAACATGGTGTCTCCTTTCAGTGTTATGTACATGACACTCAAATTTACTTCCCACTACAGTGATCCAATAATAATCAATTAAGACCTTTGCTGGACTGCCTGGAGGCCTGGTTGGCCTTACATTTTTAAAATTTCAATGAAAGTAAGAAAGAGATCATTGTTTTTCATCCAAGTGGCAACAATGGCAACTTCAAGGTTCTCCTGTTCACTTTCAAAGCCTTAAATGGACTGGCCCTTTCATACATCACCATTTCATAACTCCTTACACACCACCAAGATCACGTAGGTCAGCTAATCTGTCTTTACTGAGTGCCCGGAAGTCTAGGCTGAAGCAGAGTGGTGATAGTGCCTTCATTGTCCTAGCCCAAAACTGTTGAATGACATACCTCTATCTGTCAGAATGACCCCTTCACTGTATTTTCAAATCCCGTCTTAAAATGCATTTTTATTATTCACTGGCTTTTAGCTCGCTGTGATTACTCCAGGGTTTACTTTCTCTTATAGTGTCATTGTTTACTGACTTTCTATTGGTTTCTTTTATTTTCTTTGTTTTATGTTGATTCTATGTTGTTTTCTTTTTGTTCAGTACTTTGGGATCAACTCCTGTTGTTTAAAAAGTGCTTATAAATAAATTTGATTTGATTTATATACGTGTGCAAAGCGCCTGTGAACAATATGTAACAGGACTGCAGCACAACCATCTGAAACAAGTATTGGGCCTGCAGTATCTGTCAAAAATGAACACTATTCACCAAAAATCATTTGGTTTTCAACATGATACTGAATCTCGAGGTTATGTATTGTCTTGTGAACAAGAAGAGAGATGCTGTCCCCCTGGACCATGGTGTGCTGCAACAGATGATCTGGCCCCCACTAAACCAGGGGTGGGGAGCCTGTTCCATGGTGGGCCAGTGTGGGTGCAGATTTGTGGGATGACCTCTCAATCGGCCAATAATAAAGCAGTTAGCTCTCAACTCCAGTCCTGGGGATCCATTGTCATTGGCTTATTGAGATATCATCCCAAAAACCCGCATCCACGCCAGCCCTCTATGAAACAGGTTCCCCACTCCTGCCCTAAACCATATTGAGCGGGGGGGGGGGCAATCTTATCCAGAAAGAGCTGTTGGGTATGATGGTTTTCACTGCAGCTGATTGGCTCACACCTGGGTTTGAACAGCTGATCTAAAGGTTATCCCAAAAACCTGCATACACACCGGCCCTTTGCAATAAGATTGCCCACGCCTGATATAGAGTTATGTATAGATAATATAGATCGAATAGTAAAAGCAAGGTAGCCAACTTATGCACAGAAGTTGTCGAAACTCCTTCAGGACAGTTGGAGAAGCATTCCAGGTGGCCACATCTGAAAGCTGGTTGAAAAAATGTCTGCCTTGTACTATAACGTGAATAATAAATTAGACAAATTCATTGAAAACAGGTGTGTCACTGGTACTGTATATAAACAATTCAAAATCAAAATAATATCACAATAAATCAGTTAAAAGTCATTCGGTTGACAGCTGGTAGATTTAATAAATATTCCCAGTTTGCTCAGGGTTTGAGTGACTCTGCTTCCCCGATACGCTGTTTCCAATCAGTATCTGGAGATGTGCATTAATTCAGCAGCCTTTACTGACCGTAATGGAGAAGCTAAATTATACAGTATTTTGATTGTTTGCATAAGGCTGCAGTTATGAAAAAACCTTGTGACCTGCCTGGGCTGGTGGCGAAGGCTTCATGCTTGGAGATTGCTTGTGGTTATAAAAATCCCACAGCCTGAGGCAGTACATTTGCATTTACTTTCATTTAGTGACTTACAAGTGAGGCAAATAACACATTACATATGTACATGCTGCCGAGGAGTCACCTATGTGGAATTGCAGCTAGGCTGAGCATCCTGTAAATGCCCAGGTACAAGTGTAAGCAGTACTGGCACAAGAGCTACACCACTTTCAATAGTACAAGAGTTTACAATCTTAACCAAAAGAAAAGGGTGCCAAATTTTACTCACAAGCACAACGGTGTTAATTTTACTTAAACAGCATGTCACCCTTTTGATTGTTTTTGATGTTGATTATTATTATTAGGCATTTAATTTATAAAGCACTATTCATTAGAACAATCTCAAGGTGCTGAAATAAAGATCTATATCTATTTTATATATATCACATGTAAAAAAAGGTGGTGTCTTTAAACGTGTTAAAAGGTTAAAAACATTTATGCCTGGGTCCTGATCGTCTATAGGTACAGCCTGGGATCCTGCCCACTGTTTCAGAAGGGGACCTGGAGAAACTGTCGCGGGCCTGGAGGGAGGGTGGAAGTAATTTTGCCCCTGGCCCGAGAATTATCCATGGCGGGCCTGCTTCAAAGTAAGCAGATCTGGCAACTTTCTCTGTTGATTAAGAGTGCAAACTACAGGTAAATATCTGAAGCATCTTGCAGATGTGCGTGGATCAAGTAGAAGGTTTGAAGGAATGAGCTCTATTTGTCAGATTAAAAATAGCTGCACAGGAGCGCTGAATTGTCAATGAGTTATAAAGTTACGAGTTATAAATGTAAATGACAGGAGAAGAAAATACAATTTCTTAAGACTAATACATCAAATGAAATTTTACAGTAATGTTCGGAGCTGTTAAGGGAAGCCCCTTAAATTTTAAAATACACATAATTAATTTCATGGTCTTTGTACGTAAGTAGCGTAAAAAATGACCAGTAGATGGCGAACTGTGCAAACGGAAAAAATCCTTTCAAATGGCATATATGACATCCTTTTGTTAAACAGTTACATTTATTCTTCCAAAACGTATGGTGTTTTAAAGCACTAAATCAGGGAGTTTCAGTGCTTTTCTATTTTTATGTTTAGTTAGACCTGATTGAGCTTTACATTGAGTTCTGTGGTTTTATTTGACACGTATGAAATAATTTATTGCAAAAGATCCATTGTAGAAGAAGAGTGCGATGTTTAGTCACAGTCTGGTGCCTTTTGTTCTTGTGACATAAAATGAATGCGCTGTCATGCATTCAAAGACCGTGAATTATCCAATCATCGGTAATTCTGACTGGTCTCTGGCCCCAGAATAGTTATGTAATTTAATCACCAATTAATCCTTTACTTATAAAGTAAAATAGCAGTTAAACCAGTTTTGTGAGACGCGTAACAATGACACAGGTTCGAGTCACGTACATGAAGTTTACTTCTGCATAATCTGAAAGTCCAATGTCTCCCGTGTAAATTAGCTTTGCGAAGACGGCACGATAACGTCTCTCCGCGTCATAATGACAGGGTCACTCTAGCGTGGGGACAAATCGGACTGCCATCTTCAAGAGGTGGAAATGATTGCTCCCAATGCAGATAAAGTTAGATTAGTAAGTAAAATGTCTCCAAATTCTTATCTGACTAGAGGTTATTATCTGGCTACTGAAGTGCTATCTTTGAAATTTCTGTCCATTTTCTCCCAGTCTCAACTGGGAGATGCCAGCTTTCATAGATTTAAGCGAATCAACTTGGGACGCCCATACCAACTGTCTAAATCTAAGCCTAACATACATCATCTCTAGTACATGTAACTGAGGCAGAGTTTTCACTCTGTGTCGTAACAACAAACGTAGAGAAATGTTTGGCTGCCGAACCAGGGAAGCTTCCTGAGAGGACGTTAAGCTCCTACAGTCCCTGCGCCAACATTCTTCATTGCCGTAACGGAACCGCGATCCCCAGTGCAGGATGCATATTGTTTATTGGAATGAAATATAGCGGGCACTAGGACTCTAAGGGCCAGAACTGCTGATCCCCTATATCTTATTGTATTAAAGTTAAAAGACACGGATCTTATATAAATGTGTGTTTGGCCATGAACCCATGAGACGGGGGGGGGGGGGGTCAGCGATGAGCTCATACTCATAAGCGACTGAGTTTGGTTTCCTCTTTATGCAGAAAATGCAGCCAACCCCCCAGTTGGCTGTTTTCATGTTTGTTTTCGCACCGCTGACTCTGAAATGTCTGTTTTTCTTTAGTTCTTGTTCCTCCCCGCTGTTTTTATTAAACCTGCCTCCACTTCTGTCCCAAGCAACCATCCCTGTTCCCTCTGCCATCACAGGGCTCTCTCAGTGATCACATTGGGCAGACTGCGTTGACATTTGATAAACAACCAGATGAGCACTAGCAATCTAATTTATTCCGACTTATTTCCTAAGAGTAAAACTTAGAGAAATTACTCTGTCTGTTTAACTGCATTATGAGCAAGAAAGGGGATATTTGCTGGGGCTAGAGTCTCCGGTGAGGCATGTGCAACAGGCTCCTAGTGAGAATGTAGGTGGTTCAAATGCTATGGTTCTGGTGGGTTTCTTTTTTTCTTTTTTTGAGCTTATTTTAATTTCTCATGGGCCTAATGTCTTTCTTAATGATTTTTTTTATTCTTTTGAAATGCCTATTAAGCACTCTGTACACCCTGGGTTAAAGCAGTGCTATATAAAGATTGATTGGCCAGCTAATATTGGGACACAAACACTCACTGACTCATTACCACTTAAACACTCATTAACAGAGGAGCACCACTATTTTTAAGAGCCTTCATACTATTTTTTTGTGCAGAAAGCACATGGACTGATTTACCTCTGTGTTAAAGAAATATACAAATACTCTTTGGGTTTTTTGGTTATTTGAAATGCTGCTTGCTTTTTAGCCATGATCTGCTGTAAGTGGTGTTCTCTTACTCCATGGCTGTGGTATCTCCACATGTAAATAGATTCTTTTGTCGCCTCACTGTTAGCTTGGACCCTCAACACCCCACCACCTACCCCCTACTCCATGCAATTTAACCTCCAAACCTGTGCCGTGCCAACCCCACCAGTAATTAGGAACTAATCTTTTATTATCGTGTAACGATCTTGCAGCCTTCTGGCATGCTTTGCCTTTCTGATCCAAACATAGCTACCTACAAATCTAAAACTCCAGAATCTCCCCTTTCAATCTTAGTGTTGTTTTCTTGACGGCTGATCTGTGGATTCTAAATGCTCAGCTCCTGCTCAATGTCCGGCTCATTTCATTTATTTAATTTATTTCACTAAAAATGTAAAATGAACAAAGAATGCAGAATTCAGAATTGTCATCTAAAAATATTTAACCTGAAAAGTTTATTTCATTATCAGTCATTTGTAAGTGAATTTTGAGGAACTGCAGTAGAATATTATGTGGGTTATGCCTCTCAAAATCAATTATTCAAAGTAGTGTGATTATGCACCAGAAAGAGTAGTTATTTATTACAACCATGAACATATGATATTGCATCTGACAATTTCCAGTGAGAACATGTAGCCCAGAATCTTGTCAATTTGTGTCATAACCTCTACAACACACAACCTTCATGTTTGAAAAAGATCTAATATAATTTGAAGCAGCATCCACTTCAACAGTTTCTATAGCAACTACCAGATAATCTGGCATGTTTTTGGAAAAGTTGAGCGATGCGAAAGGCCTGACAGCTTAATTCTCAGTTTGGCTGTTTTGGTCAGTGACGTTTTCCACACTTTTTGCTCTTTTTCTCTAAAGGTCACCATGATTTATGAGAATTGATATTGAGTTATGATTTGAATCTTCTGAGGCAATTTCCAGTACAGAAACTGTGGACAGCAAAAAAGTTTGCTGAATTTAATGACAATCTATTAATTTCTAATATTTTGAGATATTTAAAAACTATCATTAAATCCGTCCATACTCATTTATCCTGTTCAGGGCCGTGGGGGTCCAGAGCCTATCCCAAACATACAGGTGCAAGCCTGGGAATAACCCAGAAGGGGGCGCCAACTCATTGTAGGGCACACTCACACACCACTCACGGGGAGTTTGGCAGCTCCTATTAAACTTAACATATTTTTGGACTGTAAAGGGAAAACTAGAGAACCAAGAAGAAACACACAATGACACAGGGAAAACATGCAAACTCCACACATGTAGAACTGGGGCAGAGACTTGAACGCTGGTCCCCAGGGGTGTGAGACAGTGGTAGTAACAGCTGCACCACCCCATCTTGAAAGCCTTAAATGTAAAAAGTTCCCTTACACATTTTTCCAAAATGCAGATATGTGCATCTTTTTCTCATCAATATCATATAAACAACATAGTTTACAGTCTAGTGAAATTGCTAAACATTTTATATTTCCATCCATTTTCTATGTCTGCTTATCCAGTATAGGAAGCACAGTGGACAAAGCTGGGGATACCCTGGATGGGGTGCCAATCTGTAACAGGGCACAGGGCAGGGGGACACCCTGGATGGGGTGCCAGTCTGTAACAGGGCACAGGGCAGGGGGACACCCTGGATGTGATGCCAGTCCATAACAGTGTACACTCTCACACTATGGGAAATTTAGAGACCAGTTCTCCTAAAGTGAAGGGAATACTCCTGGCCAATCATCTGTATTAGCTTCATTTCATTTCATAGGTGGATTATACAATTTAATTAATTTTACTAGTTAAGTGTATTACACTTGTACATAGAATAAAATATTCCTTTCATAGAAACTTGATATTTCATATATTACAGATTGTTATAAAAATTTGTGCTCACAGAAGGTTTAGCTGGATCTAAAAAATAAATCTCAGCAGGTTCTTGGTTTTGAAGAAGGCTGACTTCATCTGAATGGGTACCTTCATCAGGATATTGTACAATGAGATTACTATGTCTCACTTGTCTTGTTTCTGGGCTCCACTGATGTTTTATAAATAGATCTTTTATTGCTACAATAAAGCATCATCATTTGAACAAGATTCTCCCCTGAATTAATGATTCTCTTGGGAAATAAAAAATACCACTTCAAGCTATATTGTTCATGTGGGAATTAACATTGTTATGCATGCAACATTCACATATAATGTAAGCGTTACGTATTCTACCCTTTTAGTTCCCTGGTATTTTATAAAGTTATAGCTTGTGATGTTTCTGAGATAATCCAAAAACACACAGATTAATTGGTCTGTCACGCTGAACTAACATGTCATAATGTTGTTTTTATATAAATAGTTATCTGCTGGTCATATTAAAAGAAACTTAGACCAGCAAAAAAAACAAATGTATTGCCTGCATACAAATCTTGCTTTTAATTTCCATGGCATTCATCATTACCCAATAGAATGTAATGGGTAAAGAATAGGTAATGAATGTCTATTTAAGCCTGGATTCCAAATACAAAATCACTTTGTGATTAAGATTGGTATGTTAGCCACTGGATTGCAATTCCAAGGTCAAATTCAAATTCCTATGAATGACATTTCTTTTTTCTTCCAAATGGCTCTCTCACAAGGTCAATTAATTAGACATTGGCTATTCTCTTGGACCTTTATATCAAACCTCAAAAGCAAATTCGGTTTCTGCCTGTTTTTTCCAATGCATCACTTCAAATCTTGCATAAGAGCAAGCCTTGCCCATTTGTTTTGTGTTGTTCTCTTGTCAGGAAAGTTAGTAATGGCTGAAACAATCAACATGCTTGCTGGACTGCCATTCATGACTGAACCAGTCAATCACAAATAGGTTTACCACCTAATCCATTTTAGGGGGGACACTTTGAGCTACTTCGGGTTTTATAAACAACTTTAAAACTGAAAGGCTCCTGTGCTTATGCTTTGACTGGTTTGTTCCCTTGATTGAAAGACTCGTCCAGCTGTTTCACATTAACATTAGTGCATGATTATAGGAGACTGAACAATCAGCACACAGCAAGAACTTGGTGCTTAACCAAAATTTAGTTCATTTTGATTGAAATGGTAGTTTACAGATCCTGTCCTGGCGCAAAATAACCTTTCCAACATGGATTAGGTGGTGACCTGAATTACAACACTAAGTGCTAATCCTATAAAATATTTCCTATTGCCCATCCTCTTTCTACCTTGTATTGCACATTACTTACATTACCTTAAGGAATACTCAGTGTTGGCACTAACCATTTGAGAGGCCACCATGATCAATCAGAAAAACCAGTCATCAGCTTTGTCCCCTGAGAATACTACTTTATTATGAGAGAAAAATGCCCCAGGACGTCAGGGTGTGTTGGGCTTTGCTGGGTCTCATCACTCAACAGAATAGTGATAGAACACAAAACTCGCACAGTAGGGCACTGGCCCGCTGACTGAGGCTTCACAGGCAGATCACCCACAGAGTCAGAGGTGCTATTAGTTAACCATAAGTGTAGGACTGGTGTATTTGAGTACAGGAATTGTCCACACCTTGTGTGCCTGTGTCTGTTCCCATGGTATGAATTTCCCCTGAAGTGTTTATGTGTGTGAATGAGTTTGAGTAATGCATTTGTATAACAGAAAACACTGTTTAGTGTAGGATAGAAAAAACTATGCAAAAAAAAGAACTTTTAAGTATTTATATGAAAGTTGATTTAACAATGGGTTAAAAACCACATTAGAATATATTTAACTAAATTGTTTTTAGTTAATTTATATAATTAATTTATATAATTATAATTTAGTGATTTATAGCAAATCATCTGCGCAATGAAGTTAATGCTTTGCGCAAAAATTTCATGCGGACACTAGTTGCCTGCGCGTAGTTCATAATTTACAATCAGTTCAAAGACAACCACTAGATGCTACGATGACGTATGGGGTGATCGCGTCCATTTTGGTATTTATTGTAATAACTTTGTTTTTTTGGCCAATGGTGGTGCAGCTCAGTTTCTCAGTAACCAATACTAGCGAAGCACAGTGACTCACCATATAAGGAGAGCTAATGCCATAAAAGGAAACATTATATCTCTTTATATGGAGGAAAGTAGACCGGGGAAATCAGACATTCATTTGTACCGCGTTAATTTATATATTAGGCGACATTGCGGGATTGAGCGTGCACTGCTAAAAAGTTATTATAGAATTATTTTTTCTAAAGATATACAGTTATTATACGCCAGAAATGAAGACCGAAGAAATGTGCTAGTTTTTTTCGGAGGAACTATATGTGACGGCGGAGTAGTAAAGTGTTCGTAATCCGCGTTTTCCTTTTGGAGAGAGTGAGGCAGCTTTTGGAGGCAAAGGAGGTTGTACTTGACTGAGCTGAGGGATGGCGTCTGTGGGGTCGCGTCACTTTCGAAACTTATTTCATTAGTTCAGAAAGGAGCCTGGCGTATTTATTTTATTATTTTTTTTAATTTCTTCTAGCGCTAGTTTAATTACATTTGCCTCATTGCGTGTGCAGTGCCTATTGCAGTCCCCCAAATAACCAGGCACCGGCGGCTGGCTGGTATTTTGAAAGATTTCGGTCTGCCATCTGAACATGTTACCTAGCCAGGCTGGGTCGGCACCAGCGGGAAACGGGTCAGCGTCCGGCAGGGATAACACGAGTCACGAATCGGGCTTCCGACCCGGCTCAGTCAGGAGAGGGCTGATTGAAGTGGCAACCGTGGCTGCGCGATCGGCGGACGGCTCAAGGATGCTGGGGGGCAACGGAGCAGGAATGGGATCCAGGATGGGGGTGAGACAGGGTAACGGGGCAGGTCTGACCGCCCTGCAAAGCGTCGCCTCGGTCGGGGGGCTCGGTGTTCCCGGTGGCGGCAGATACGAGCCCGACAGGGAGATTGCCTCCCAGACGTGCAGCGGTTCTGACGCTGACTCTGACCTGGGCGACGACGACGACCCTATGAGTTCGAGACGGGGCGTTAGGAGAGGGGTGAAGCGGGAGAGGCCGGAGATGGAGGGCGCAGCCACGGGGGCAGAGATCGGCGTGTCCTCCGGAGGATTCGCCGGCGTCCCCGGAGGGGTCGCAGGGGCGAAGCCTGGCAAGAAGACCCGGGGTCGAGTGAAAATCGAAATGGCCTTTATCGACAACAAGTTGAGGCGGTACACTACTTTTAGCAAGAGGAAGACCGGTATCATGAAGAAGGTGAGTGTCTGGGGACGGCGTGCAGCTTCAGGGCTGGCGCTTGCTCTGCTTCATCTCGTAAAATAAATAAAAATAAGAGTAGAGTAAAATAACTGCAGTATGGGTATTAATAGCTAGGAAAGTGTCCTGCCTACGCCTCGGTCAGTATCGGGCACCCTGCCTGTCCGCAGTCAGCTCTCGTACTCCTTCCTTCAAGCTTGGCTCAGAGTAAAACTTGTGGTTGGTCTGCGTTTCTGCCTAAAGGATGCATCAAATATCTCGTTTCGTTTTGACAAGCGTACGGGGCGGTCACAAAGTCATCGCGATCACGTTTCCTTAGGCTGCATTCTGCCCAGACGCCATGTGACATTTGGCTTCCCGTGGACGGGGGCTTCCTCACACATGTGCCCGAGTCCAACTGCTAGCCCTTCGCCCGGGCCCGGGTCCGGCACCCCGGCATCTTCCCGATGTTGCTTACCGGATTAAATAGAATAACGCCGTCGGCATCCAGAATTTTATCCTAACCCTAAACCCCTTACGTCCCTGACCCATTCACTCCCTCATGCATGGGTATCCGCACATAGTCTGGAAGATGCATCTTATGGCAAACTGCTGCCGCATATATATGACTGTGGCTGTGGTAGTAAAGGATGTGATGGGGTGACGTGAATATCGGCAGCTGAGACGTGTCCAGCATGCTGTATTTACGGGAGCTGAGTGGTAACGAGGATTCCTTTTGCATCGTGTAAATATAAAACAAAAGTTTAATATGAATCCGATTATCAGACCAAGCTGCACTTGGTGAGCTAGGTGAACATTTTCTCTTTGTCATGCTCACTGGAATCAGCTAACCTCTTGTAAACTTGGTCCAGTCACTGTGTTTTACAGAATTGTTAGGGCTTTAACATAAAATACTTTAAAGTGCCAGCCCCTTAGCAGTAATTTCTGTATATTTGGGGATATTTAAATACAGAATTGTGCCTTTCCAGCCATGGCTGTAGGCTTGCAAGATTCTTATGAATGGATCAAACTGTTAAATCAGAATGTCTCAAAGGTTTATCTAAAAACAAAGGTTTTCCAATGGGTGGGGGCTGTACATTTTATTTTCTGTCTGTTGTAGTTTCCTAGAGCACCTTGTTGGTGACATGGGTCTGACTGAGGTTGCATCGGCCTGTCCTTCCTCAGGGACACGCTGCCTTTCTGACCCAGAGCCACTGGTGTGCTGTACCTGCTGTGCCCTTTTCCAGTTCAACTCCAGGAATTTCTTGATTTTCCACTTAATTTTTTCTTTCAACTTTTTTCCAAATCTTAGCCTGTACATAATGGAACAGATTGACAATTTTTTTTTCAACGTAGACACCTGTAGCAATGTCACATGATTAAATCTGACTTTAGTTTAGTCTCCAGTTTACCCAGATCAGTGTATCCACACTGTGTGCATAACTCCTCAGAGGTTGAATTCCTGTGTTACTTGTGCCCAGTGTGTGTGTACAGGAATTTCCTGCCTTCATGTTATAACATAAACATAATTAACGTGCATATAATGGATATTTTAACCTGCTAGGGGGTGGATATTTAACATTAATTAAAGCCCAGTTTATTTCATGTGTTTATGTGAAGTATTCAGTAACGTGCAGTAACGTCTCCAAACCTTTCTTTTTTTAATAACTGAGTATGCTAGGATTTCTGTAATGCTATTATGGCATGAATGGGTGCAGCAGCATTCATGCAAATGCGCTGCAGGTTGGAAAGGCTCACCAGTGCAGTAGCATTAGCGGTTAGCTAGCTGAAACACCTGGGCTACAAACAGAGTCTGCAAGATGGAGCCAGGCATAAAGTAAACGGCCTCATGTGGCGGAGCCTGTGTGTTTGTGCTTTTGTGTACTAATCGCTGCTCTGTTTCAAGTGATGGACTTAAGTGCTGCTGGGATGTTGATCCTGATTCTGTTCAACTTCCTCCGTTTGGCCAAAAAAACTTTCCCCCTAAAATCTGTGAAAAAATCCTTTTTATAAATGATCCTGCCAAGTTAAATTGAGCTTATTATGTAAACGTAAGTTTCCTGTGCAGTATAATCAGATGGTGTGTTTCTCTGCTTTTTCTAAACTAGTGATATTAAGCTTTTACATATTTCGGCAGTTTTATTTGTTCTGGAGAGGAATATGTTACTATAGGGAAGTGTATATGTAGCCATTGTGGGTTTCATGGCTGCAATGTATGTTTCAGTGGTTCCATTCAGTCTGTCAGTGCTGCTCAGGTCTCCCGCTCTTTGAGTCGTTCTTGTTTATAAGCCGCCAAATGGTATTTGGATGTACTGGCCAGGCACAAGTCCCACTTCTGATCGCGCCCAGTGGCGCATCACCTCACAAAGCCAGCTGAAGAAGCCGTTCCTGCACAGACACTTGTGAGGAAGGTTCTCGTGTCTCCTCATCCATTGATAGTGACACATCACCTCACCCAGAATAGCTCATCAAGCCTGCAGCTTGTGTTTCCTGGGCCTCTTGCCTACAAGGCCTGAATCAGAAGAGGTTTATAAAGAGTGTCAAAGGGTTAAACTTGGAATGTCTCGCTCTTTAAATGGCCGATTTTACTTAAGCTTTGTTAATGTAGCTCCATAGACTGATCATGACTGTTTGTCATCATGTATGATTCTGGACAGACCTCCTGCTCTTTCCATGTGTGCTAGTCTTTCTACATTTGCTTCATGCCTCCTTGTCTTTGGGTCATCTTTGAATGATCTCTATTCTACTGCTGTTGTTGTTTCTCGCCCAGGGTATGGCTGGCAGGGGACGGATCGTTTATCTAGACATCCTGTTCCTCCGGCAGTCCACACCCCCCTGGGTTGTCTGGTACTGGCTCAGTCAGAGTGTCCAGTGGGTACTTAAGTTCCTTCTGCCCTGTTGCTTTTGTTACTCTGGAGTTGCATGAGTTGGCAGCTGGCTGCTTCAGTGCTTGGTATAAACTGCCTCAAGATGGCACCGTCAATACTAAGTTTGTGTTGTAGTGTCCAGGAACCCCCCCTAAACCATCTGTTGATTGTGTGACAGGAATGAAAGATCACCAAAATGGTCAAGATTATTGAATCCTATGCTTGTGGTTCTTCTTATCCTGCTAATTGCTAAGAAAGCAAGTTTGTTAAATGGCCAAACTGAAGAGCAAACCATTCAAATGTCACAGATGTCATTAGTTTCCCTTCTATCCTTAAGTAATCTTAGGATTAAACTGAAAAATGAGCTTTTATATGGAAGTAAATGATCAGTCTTTGTACAAAATCTGCAAGCTGAAAAAGATTTTCGGGTGGAATTCTGAACTCTTAAGATGGGCTTGTTTACTCCAGCCTGGCCCACCCCCTTCCTGAGTACAGCTCTCGTTTAAACTTGAGTGCCCTTTAGAGTACAGTAACACTGCTGGTCATGTGTTCAGGACTTTCCCATTCGTTGAATATAGTTGAATGCCCCACATTTAATCCTAAATTTTGCTGTTAGACAGATTCTGGTTACAGTGCATTTGCTTAAATACTGAGCATTGAATTTGACAGTTTTTTTTTGTTTTTGAATGTTGACTGATGATTTCTCCAACCAGTGATTGTAGAGACCTAGTGACAGATAACAGGTTATGAAATTCATCATCTATATGGCACTAGGCTTTATTTTTCAGGAGTAGTGATCTTTCTTGCTTAAACGGACCAGGGAATGTACCATTGTCTCCAATCCCACAATGCAGTGCTGGGATCCCTATGTTTGCATATGTGATGTGTGCCGTTGAGGAAACCGTCATCTTGTGTGTTTGGTCTTTTTCTGTAAGACACATGATATTGTAATAGTTGGAGTAATTTGTATGTCACTCACAGCGGTCTTTATGGGATCAGGTGAGACAGGAGACATGATAGGGGGAAGTGGCTTTTCCCCAGCCTGTGGTAATTGCCACTGCATTTTCAGTAGGGCTGCAACTAACGATTTTGATAATTGATTAATCTGTCGATTTTTTTATTTTTCGATTAATTGCGGGGGGGGTGGACAAATTACATTTCCAGTATTTTTTAATAACCTAAACTGTCTTTGTACAAAGGTTGTTTCTAGCAACTTGCATAACAAAAATAAATGTGTGCTACATTAAGAGTACAAAACAAAAAAATTTGCAGCAGCTGAATCAATGCAATGAAAAACACAATCTTTTTTTATGAAGTGCAACCAGCATGGTGCTTTAGATAATATATTTAGTGCTCCAGTTTTTACTGTAAAAGCTCAGACTCCTGATACTAAGAATTCTATTAAATGATTCTCTTATTTAATGTTGATACACAAATATGACGGGGGGAGAGAGCATGCAAGTGTGTCTGCATTTATTACAGACAAGCAAAGTAAACATTTATTGCGTAGAAAAAGGTAAACGCTGTTTTGTAAATTTTAAAAGGTGGGTAAACAGCATTTATATACATTTACCCTCCATAACACCAATGAATAAAGGACTTGCGTTAGTTAATCTGAATAATTGCATAAAATAATCCAAAAACTCCACAACGTCCCATAACACACCAGTGTCTCTCCGACCTCATTTCAGCTAATTATCGTCAAATACTACAGTTTCTGGCAGAATTAAAACAAGACTGCTATGTCCGCTGCCACCATTTTTCAAACTTTTTTTTTTTTTTTAATTCTTTCAGAATTCATCACATAAACTACTCAGTGCATGGTATTGGTTTTCGTCTCCTTTTTCTTTTATGGCAGTTGGCATCCAACTTGGTGCTTTACTGCCACTGTGGCTTTGGTTAGTTTAATAATAATCTATCCTTCATTGTCCCCGTGGAGAAATTCTTTTTATGCCTCCCTCAACTTGCTCTTTGTAGAGCAAGCTACTGCTCCCAAATTAGGGGTTAGTCACTGTACTTATGTGTATAATAACGTACACCCAACTAATTGATTATTAAATTAGTTGCCAACTGTTGCTGTTTTCAGTATGTGTCTGAAATCCGTCCGTTTCAGAAAATAAATTGTATACATTTGAATAACATCTCATGAAGAAAAACGACACTTTAAATAAAAGACCCCCTAATCCCGAAGAAACCAGTACCAGATTCCGTGATTCCACTCAGGTTGATGTAAGTCTTTTATTTGCCTTGCATCACTGCTTGGGCTGACACAGATTTTAATGGGAACAGATAGATGGCTGCTATTGTGTGCCCCTAACCCTGATGGCTTTGTAGTGGGGAGATAGCATGTCTTGTTTTCCCCTCCTTCAGCTTCTTTAATTAGTCATCCGGAGATTTTTTTTTTTTTTTGCAAATGGGTAACAGAGTGGACAAGCGGATTGTGAGATCAGGGTAATAGCTTCAGTATGGGCTGGGTCCCTCACACACCCATTACTGTGAACCATTGATCTTCATTTTTCCACTTGTAGATAAGTGGCACCCATCTCCTGACTGAGCGCTGCAGCCGAGGTGGACCGTCCCTTTAATTAGGTGAGCGGTGATCTCCAAAAGCTTTCTTCTTGAAGATTGCTGACTCAGGTCTGTGTCTTCATCTGTTGAGGGCAGGGATGCCTATAAGACAATCAGCAGCCCGTCTCCATTGAGCGTAAGAGAGGTACCTCTTCTTGGGGGACCTTCCTGCTAGACTCAGTCTGCTGCATGTTTATTGCACAAGAGCTTTGGGGGTAGAGACCCTCCAGCTGTTCTCTGTCCTTTGGGTGGCCTATCCTAGCAGCTGTTGGGGGGGGGGGGGGGGGGGGCCCGGGGGGGGGGGGGTGCCCTTTCTACACTCACTGGATATGTTGCAGGAGTCCTCGATGTTGAATGTGGATGAGACATTTGTAGAGGGTCACCCTCAGCAGGGGTGTGTATGAGGATTTCAGTGTGGTTTGAGTGTGCCGTGCCAGAGTAGGCTGTGGGAGGCAGGTGAGTCTAGGTTTCATGTGATGATCCCTGGCTCTGTACCGTATGTGTGTGTGTGTGTGTGAACTACAGGTCGACTGATATGGGTTTTTCAATAGCCGAAGTCGATATTTGCATGGCAAAATATCACACTAATAATAAACGATACACAAAATTTCTCAACTTAGCATTTATTGAATACCAACTTGTGTAAATTGAAATATAAACTTAAATAAGAAAAACATAAAACAACTTGCAGCCACCAGTCGCCAAAAACAAACATCTGAAACAAGTGGCTGGTTGTCTGTGGCATATCTTTTCTGTAATTAAAGTTTTATTTTTTTTTACCTGTGATCAGATATATGAACTGAATCTTTTATATATTGGTTTATTTTATTTGAATTGATGCTTTATTTAAACTTTTGGGCTTTAAGACCACACCAGTGTCACCAATGTGCTCTTTAGTTTGTATTTTTTAATGTATTTCTTTTTTTATTGTGATGGTCACACTAATATATAAATATCCTATTTTCAAATTCATATGTTTCACTGGTTATTTAATTTGATGATTATAAATTTGAATCATCTTAATACAGACACAACAAGGGAACATTCACATATGGACAGATGTGAGCATATGAGGTAGGATATGCCCTGGAGCCCAGAACAGGATGTGCAACCACAGATCACAGGCATCAAAATAGTCAGGCATGAAATTATTGTGAGTAATTGACAAAAAATTTGAAGTTAGTCGACTACCAAAATAATCATTAGTTGCGGCCCTCGTTTACACCTGCTGAAAGGCTGATTTTATTCAGATTTCTGTGTAGCACTGGTGTCTATGAACACTGCTGTTTGTTTTAGATTGTTTTAATCTCTAGCTGCTAATGAATTTCCAAGTAAAAATGTGAAGTGTTACCTAGTGAGTGGCAGAGCCTCTCCACATCAATGAAGGCTTTTCGGGACAGGCGTGTGTCTGGAAAAGGGCTTGAGGATGCTGTCTCGATTGGCTTGAGGAACCCTTCAAGCGGGGTTTATCCTCTGGGAGCTTTTCTGTGGCGGTGAGGTTGTACCCTTTGGTTATAGACAGTTATTCCTGTCTGCAGGGGCCTCATTGTCTGTTAGGATTCGGGTTTTAGGACCAGACACCACAAGGCTGTTGTATCCTGGCCTTAATGACATCCCGTCTGGTCGTTAGTCATCTTTATCACTGACTGTGTTTTTGTCAGTTTTTGCAAAATGGGGAGAAATTTCCAGACATTGTCTTTTAAACGTTATCCTGACCCTGGTCTCCTGTATAGAAAAAGCTGTTTCCTGATTGAGCAGACCCTTACTCATCATTGACATTTCAGGTCCCCCCCTCGCCCCCCCAACATATGTATGCTTTCTCTCTGTTGAAGAAGTCATTACAGTTCAGCCTGCCGTGAGCACTAAACTGCTTTGCCTGTAACCTAATCGATACCATCAGTTCATGGCTGGAGCCAGTGGTGGGGAGATTATGGCTGATCATCAACTGATGCCTTGTGTGAAATGCCCTGGCCAATCGTGGGCTAATTTATCGCCATGCCTGCAAGTATTGCCTCTTTATTTAGTGTGCTGAAGTATACCTCAGAGACATTTAACCTGAAATGCCACATTTAGAAAAGTGAATAAAAGCTGTATTAAAGGATCAGGTTGTAACTTGTCACTTATACTGAAAGTGTTTAATAGACTACAAGCTCGAGAAGATTCCTGAGCTATGCTGGAAAGGGCCTGCGTTGACATATGCTGACACTCTTAACAAAATCACCGGCGGTCCTGAGTAAATAAGGCTGCTGGGACTGTCTTTGCCATTCATATCTTCAGAAGCTAGTGCTAAACTAAAGCCCAGTCTTATCCGCACCATAGTTTTGCTGTCATATTCAGTGGATTTATCACCAGCGATATGATAATGTCTTGGCAAAGCCACATTTTTGCAATCAAAACTAAGGCTGTGATGTTTGGTCAAGTACCAGTGGCAAAAGGTCCGGTACCTTGCGTACCAAATCAGCTGGGGTACTTTTTTGATACCTTGGAACTTTGGGGTGAGACTTGCCAACACTTTCTTTTAAATTGGTTATGCAAACAGCCTGCCTCCTGAAAAACAATACAACCACCGTCTGGGGGGAAAAAAACTCGGAAAAGGAAATTCAAACTTTGCTCCCCATGGCAGATTAAAAAATGTTTTAGCGCGACCCCCCCCATGTAATAATGCCTGTATAGTATAAAGGTATGAAAATGCCTCTCAACCTAGCTATCACAGTTCTTTCAATGTAAATAACTGCATGCGGATAACATGCAATGTTGATATTAGTATCACCCTTTGCGCTGCCATATAATATACTATGGCCATTTTTCGAATTCACTACAAAATTGTAGCGGCATTGTGACGTCATGCAGACGCAGTAGAAAAGCGCCCTTTAATTGTAGTGATGGTGTGTCTGTGTCTCCCTGCAGTCGAGAAGCATGTGGTGAGGCAGTTTGCCTATTCTGTGAGTGTGCTATACTAAGAGTGGAGAAAAATATCTTTTTTTTTTTTTATTTTTTATTTATTTATTTATTTTTTTATTACAATCCTCATTTTGAAGATTCAGTATTGATTCATAAAATCACCAAATCAATCTAGTTAGTCTATGCCTTTTCTCTGTAATTTTGAAAACAATTTAGCTGAATTTCACTATATTTTTACTTGGTCGTGTTATTGTATAGGTCACCATAGTATTGTGTAATTGCCCCACACCACCATCTTGGTGCATTGTCAGTCATGGTAGTGCAATAGTCTGAGCATGTGAATGCAAGTCAAATGGAGCTTGATTCTGACTGCAATCAGGTTCTGTACACTGTGTACGAAGTAACGTTACACCCAACGTGTGTGTGTGTATGTATATGTGTGTGTGAGTGTGTGTGTGTGTGTGTGTGTGTGTGTGCGTGTGTGTGTATGTATATAAGAATGTTAATTCTGTTATTTCAAGTGTTGTGAAGCAAATGAGTGACTAAAACACTGGAGGTGTAATAATTTGGTATATTCACGGGCAAGTACAAGAACAAGTTTCATGTTTATTTTTTGTTATCTTGTATTCGTCAAATAAAATTTTAAATTGAGTCTAATGCAGTACATATGAATCGAAATCTAATTTTGGGGTAAGGGCCAGCCCTAGACAATATCAGTATGTTTCTCAAATAAAAAGATTCTAATTTCTGTTTTGGTATATCTCTAACTTAAAGTCCTTGCCCATCTGTATTTTCAGCTATTTCAGTCAGAAATCATGTTTTCTGATTTGAAAGAGACTGTTGGTTTTCTTTTTAAGGAATTATACCCATATGTTCCACAAATAAAAGATTTTGGCATACAGGCCTTTGGCCTTTCTTTGGTGGTTTTTGCATTTCTAAGTGACTCTGTATTTGTAAATTTGTGTTCCATAAGAACTATACAAACGAGAGGAGGCCATTTGGCCCATCAAGCTCGCTTGGGGAGAACTTAACTAATAGCTCAGAATTGTTAAAATCTTATCTAGCTCTGATTTAAAGGAACCCAAGGATTCAGCTTGCACTA
>JAODKF010000047.1:17625537-17645305 GCA_026779585.1 Mormyrus proboscirostris
CACATTGGCGAGAATGGGACATGGAAGCATCAACATACACACCAAGGTCTTTCTCAAAATCAGCTACCTTTATTTCAGTAGGACCCATAAAATACCTGTACTTTATATTTCTGCTCCCTACATGGAGCACTTTACATTTGTCTGTTAAATTTTGTCTGCAAGGTATCGGCCCAGTCACTAATTAAATTAGGATCCCGCTGTAGCTGCTGAGCCATTCCAATGTTTCTCTAAATATGGAAACCTGCTAAATAGTATCATACCTCATTTGCATCGGATTGATATTGAATCAAAAATGATCAATTGGCCAACTGTGCCAATACCCAGCCCTACATTTCCATGTCCAGTGTTGTTTTTGCACTGCCATGCATCCTGGGAAAGCCTCCCAGAAATGCCTGCTGTGTAATCTGTGATGGATGGATGGATGGATGTGTCTCTCTCTCATCAGTTTGATGCTGGCTGGTCTTTATTCTCACAAACCCTCCAATGGCAGCAGTCTTCACCCTGCTGTGACTGATCTCTTCTGTTATCGATGAGAGTTTGTGCTCCATGATACCACAGGTGCCTTTTCATGTTCCATGCAGCAGGGACCTTATGTCTACCCCGTGAGGCCTGCTCTCGCATCCTGTCTGAGGTCTCCAGCTGAAGGAGCTGTGCCCTTGTTGCTAGGGCCACCAACGGATGGGTTATCATGACCTTATTCCTCCCCTGTTCCTGTTGCTCAGATGGGGTGGATGATTGGTTTAGTAGAGGCTGCTGCAGACTCCTTAGAGTTGCATAATTCTGTTTATAGGCGATACAGTGGCTCTGTAGGCAACATTATTGCCTTCAACCTCCAGGGTCATGGGTTCAACTCCCACCCACACTGCATGTGTGTGGAGTTTGCGTGCTCTCCCTGTGTGTTGTGGGTTTCCTGTGGGAATACCAACATGCTCTCCAGTCACAGATTTCCTCCCATAAGACAGCAGGGAGCTGCTCATATTCCCCTCCACCGCTGCCTCCAAATAGGCTGACATCACCCCCTCAGGGTTAGGGTTAGGCTGCTGCCTGACTCTGCCCCTCTTTTCCATCTTAAAGTTGCCTTTTTATGGAGAGTCACTTATTTACTTTTGAGTGCTCATGGCCCCTTCCAGCGGCCCTGTGTCCTCGGTCCGGGTTCCTCCGGCACTTGGAAACGATGCCGACCTTATAGAGTATAAAAGCTGGACGGAAGCACAGGAAGTGCCAAGTTTGTCATCTCTGACACTGTCTGCTGAATTGCCACCTGACCTCTAATCTGCAGCACTAACTTTCCCCTTGTATTCTAGATCACTTTCATTTGCCCAGTAAATGTGTGGTTCAGTGCAAAAATGTTATGTTGTCTTCAACCTTTACCTTCTGCCTTCCTGAATTTCTTCTGCTTCTGTTCCACTTAAAGCACTTGCTCTGTTTTGTTACGTTGATCCAACGAAGTCCCTCATGATTATTAAAATGTTTCACATTCCAGCTTCCTTCCGCTCTGCTCCTGATTCTCCATGTAGCTCCTCCCAGCGTTAATTATAGTAAAGTATTGACAGGGAAACCAGGGTCAGCCGGGCTCCTTACTGCTTTTCCATATCTTTCACTCTTTTGGATATTAACGTGGGAAAAGCAGCCGGACGGTGCGGGGGTGCCCTTTAAAGCCGAGCCGAACACCACTGATTTTTATGGCCTTTTGAGTAACTGGGTGAAGTTTCCCACGCACATTTCCGCTCGGTTCCTCTTGCTCACCTGTGTTTAGTAGCTCTGTTACAAGCTTTGATCACACACACATAAACTCTCCCTGCTTGCCTGCATCTCTGGTGACTGACATTGATTTCACGGCGGTATTTATGTTAAGAATTCTGCAGCTGGACACGGGCTGTTTTACCAACATCATGTGTTTTGAGGGGTGCAAGGTGCCCACACTTGTCTCCTAAAGACTATTGTTCTGGTTCAAGGAAGTTTTGGTGTCCTTGCCCCCTTCTGGGCCAGTGGGGCATCTATACAGGCCATGCAGGTAAATCAATAGTAGCCTCTTAAAGGGTCAGCCTCGCTCATTACCCCTTTAAGATGGGCTGCACAAATTCATCTGTTTGTCGTTCGGCAGTGATCCGCTGTCGCCCTGTGCAAACTCCTTAGGATGGTTTCTAAGCAGCTGGAACTGAGAGAGCTCAGGGTTGTGAGAAAATAGTCCGTTCCCAGCTGCTGCAGTGATTGACTGCATCCATTGGATCATTAATCTACTGTCCTGCCTGAAGGGGATCTGAACAGTTACACACATGGACAGCTTTGGTGTATGACGTACCCTGGCTTGGGTATCTGTATGGGGCTGCTGGAATTTGTGTTTTAATGTGTGTAATGCATGCTTTTCTGGAACGGGCCTTTTGCTGGTCACTCTTGTAGCAGTTGCACAGAGGTTGCATTTCCTTGTGAGAAATAGATGCAAGACTGGAGCCTTCTGCAAGCCGCCAACAGGCTAAGCCTTGGGGGGGGGGGAGACGTTATTGCATCACATTACATCAGCACTGTAGAATTCTTCTCTGCCTTTTCGTTCCTGGCCTGTGGGTCAAACTGAAGACACTTTTGCGTTTTACAAACAACAGCGTGTTTTGCAAAGTGCCTTTGAACCCGTGATGCCCTTGTCTCAGTAGCTGTAGATTAGTCTAGGCTGGAACATCTTAGGGTTAAAATGCTGTCACTGTTGAATCTGCTTAAAACAGCCCCCAGTCACTACAATATAGGGCTGACCCGATCCCATCTCCCCCCCTTCCCAGGAAGAACATCTGGAGCAAAGGTCCTGCTCTGACTTAGTGCTGCTCCACTGTTGCTTTTAATAACTTTGGTCAGTCCTTTTTGCTTGTCTCCTACAACCTAACGGTCCCGCTGTCTTCCCCACAGGCTTACGAGCTGTCCACACTGACGGGCACCCAGGTCCTGCTGCTGGTGGCCAGTGAGACAGGCCATGTGTACACATTCGCCACGCGCAAGCTACAGCCCATGATCACCAGCGAGACAGGCAAGGCCCTCATCCAGACGTGCCTGAACTCACCCGACTCGCCGCCACGCTCGGATCCATCCAGCGACCAACGCATGAGCGCCACGGGCTTTGAGGAGACTGACCTCACTTACCAGGTGTCTGAGTCAGACAGCTGCGGGGAGAGCAAGGTGACTACCGCCACATGAACCCTCCTGGAGCCTGGTTCTCGCACCTTCCCTCATCTTGTGCATCATCCTGTCCTGAGATCTCATGTGAGAGTCGTGGGAATTTCTGCATGCTCAGAACCACAGGAGAGTCTTAATGATGTAGACTGCTCATGACCAGTACCTGGGGCTTATTGCGATTAGCCAGCACAGATCAGCCCCCTGAGATTGAATTGGCTTTTAAAAATAAGAAGTCACATTTTTACATATGACTGTCAGAGTGTGATTGCAAATGAATGAATCACACATTTTTATTTATGATGCAATAATTATTAATACAACAGTGTGATTAGGGATGGGCGGGCGCAGGGATAGTGTGATCTTTATTCCTGTTGGGGATACCGGTAGTGTAAGAGAAAATCATTGATTGCTTCAGGGTTTCAGGCAGATGGAAGTACTTCTCAAGGCAACAGGCCACAAGGAGGCGCCGCAGGCCACCCTGCCCTGCCTGACACATGGAGTTGTATGTTTATCTTTGTCAGAGGTCATGGCCGATGCAGTCTGGTATTTGAGTTTGTGACTCTGCAGTGCCTTGAGGCTGCTTGGTTTTTTAATAAAGAGTTGTGACTCTCACTTGACCTTATTGTCTCCAGCGCCCCCAGTGAGAAGTGCAGGGCTCTGCCAAAACGAAGTTTGTCTTCATCTAGTTTTCGTCACAGCATTGGTGACTCAGGTGATGTACTGGTGAGGGGTTTAAAGCCCCCAGGTTATGAATATGAGCTTGTAAGTGTTTCCATTTGGAGGCCCCCTGTTCTCCGAGTAAACCATGTGACATTTGCACCTAGGAGTGTGCAACAAAGCTCCATCCTCGAGTCCCTTTGCTTTACGTTTGCATTCTCCATGTTAATTTGTCTTGTCCCCATCTGCCTGTACATTACAGGCTTAACTACTCTTCCGCCTTCTCACTGTCAGCTGCTTGATTCGCCTCCACCCTCCCCCCAGTATTTGCGCCCAATGTGCCTTCGTGCCTTAGAATATCCTGCACACTAGGCAGGCACCCACAGGCCGTGTGTGAAGCCAGCAGTGTCTCGGTTTTTCGGTGACGCTCTATCGACAACCTGTATGCTCTCCATACGCCCTCTTCGATGGCCCCAGGAGCTGTGAGCTCACACCCCCCTCAGACAGACCTGCGTGAAGCTTGACAGTCATTGATAAAAATGAGATTCTGCCTCCATGCCTATATATGGTATGCTTTCCCTGGCTGCTCTCTTGGCCGGGCCTCTCGCATTCCTTATAAGCTGCAGCTGTCTCTGCCTTTGGAGTCTGTAACAGGGCTTCTCCACCCCCCCCGTCCCCCCTTTCTTTTTTCATTTGTGCAAGCCTGTATAGTGATGCTGGGGGGGTAGCGGGAGGCTTAATATTAAGGGGGAAGTGGAATGGAAACATTTGGCGTACATGTTCCCTGATCATCCATCATTTAACTCTCAGCGCACCAGACAGTGTGACAGCTGTGTGGGAGCTGGCAGAGGCTCCAGATTTGTTGTAAACATGTGAGGACGCTAGGGGGTTGGGATCCTGATAGCTCCGGCACGTGAGAGCTCTGCAAATGACTTCGTCCACTATGCACAGCAGCATCACACACACTAGCCTGCACTAAATTAAAAAATTTCCCATGGAATGAGTGGCGATGGTATAGATGAGATCGTTTTAACGCGAAGTGGCCAATTTTGGGAGGAAGTGCTTTCAGCGGGAAAGATCCTTCCATTGTGTGGCTCCTCCCGCAATCTTTAGGCATCAGTCAGCCCCTTATGGCCTCGCTGCCAGCTCTAATGGTCTTTTAACTACTTCCCCCTGTAGTGAAGCATGTCCGTCAAATAAACGTCACAATAATTTCAGTTCAGTATCCCCCCCCCCCTTCTTCCCCAATCAGGCCTTGGTACCACTGTTAATTTCTCCCCTGACAAGTTGTGGGGATCTGTGGAGTGCTGATTAAAGGCAGATGGGAACGTCGGTGGCCGCCTCTGGCTTTTTACTGCTCACCTGACACATCAGGTCAGGATCCATTTGTTGCAAAGCTGTCACAACCAGGAAGCATGCCAGCACCCCCCAGCCCCCCAGTCCATCCAGGAGGTGCTCCTCAGCCGAAACGCAGGGGCCTGTGAGAAACCTGCAGCCCTGGCTGATTGTGCAGAGCTCAGGAGCCGATCCACAATCTCCTTACACAACCTGCAGATTAGCTCATCCCTGTGCTTCTAGTCCTTTCTTTGTGGATGGATTGTAGACAGGTAGAGGCCATGTGCAATCTGAATGTAGTTGGTTACGCCCCAGTTTGTGGGCAGCCAGTTGAATGTTACAGTATTGTATCCGATTAGACGCGATTGGCCATTCTGATGTGTCTTCCCATACACTTTCATGCTTCACAGAAAGCCATGCTGGTGTCTGTTGTTTTGAGGTTGTATTTAGTTTTCCAGATGTTACAACAAAATGTCAAGGAGTAATGTCCCTTCAAATCCCTGGAGGTCTTCCTTAATGTTTGGTGCAGTTTGGTTTAATCTCATCCATCCTGCTTATTGCACAGTGAGAAGTTTTCTGAAACGTTTCCATGTGAAGTCTGGGAAGCGTCCCTACCCAGTACAAGGTGGGCCTCTTATGTCTCGACCATCGAGGGGTCCTTTGTTAGGACGGCAGGTTCCAGGAGCTCTCCCTGTGCAGCGGTGGATTGGGGAACCTGACAAGGATGTCGGCGTGAAGCCTCGTGAAAGTGATACTTCGTTTACAGGGACCTCGGAAGCCCAAGAATGTGCTGCTGCGGTTTTGGTAAATGGCCGTCTGGCGTTTGGCTTCATTAAAAAGAGCCATGTGGCTTGTGGCGGGTGAAGAGAAAGTTCATGCGTACAGGATTGTTCCTGGTTTTAACATGCCGAGTATTTTTAGATTCCACTAGGCTCTTTTGCAGTTGTTCCCTCCCGGGCAATCGATACGAGTGTGGCTGTTTTTCGTCACGTGAAACACTCCACTTTGGAATGTCTGCATACTGCAGCGAGAGGCAACTCTGACTATGCTGTGAAGTTAAGAAGGACTCTGTCTTGATTTCTTTCCCTCAGATTTGTTTTGTACCACTTGAGCACTCTGCTGGCTCTCTGGGGATGCTCCCTTGTCTCCAAATGTGACTGCTAACTCTGTAGTTACAGCTTTAGGGTTTGTTTCAGCTTTGCATTTGGTCAGTCTTTTCCTTGCCAGTTTTTAAATAGTTTATGGTTGAAAGCAGAATGAGCTGTTTTATTTGGTAACTTTTCCCCATCTGAATAGATTCCCTATTTATATTTAATGTTTTAAACGATAGCAGTAAGCGTCCCCTCAAAGGTAGTCTTTTTCTGTTAGGCTCTCTAGACTGCTAAATAAGCGTCTTGCCGGCCTCCAGGCCGTGGAGATTGCCTAGGGCCCTCTGGAAACCTGGCACTTTGTCGCTTTAAACGCCTGGGGAGAGTGAGCGCTCCCGGGGATGACGGCTCAGTGTCATTGACATAATGGAAAGTCAGTTTGTAGAGATATGCGGCCTTATCACACGGCTGTGCCTAAATCGGGCTTCTGCTCACAAGGAAGGGCTGGGGGAGCAGGGGGGTTGATGTACGAGGGGGGGAGTCAGTCGTGTAACGGGTAGGCAGGACAACCCCCCCCCCCCAAGCGGGACAGGGCGACAGCCATTGGCCGCGCCTCTCCAAATTGGGCTGCCTTACCTTTTTTAGCTGTCTCAAATGGAGCTGTGAATTCCAGCCAGCTTGGCAGAGTGACAGGTGGGGAGACGGGAACTGGCAGATGGAAGGTTATGACCTGGTGGGGGTCATGGGGGGCGGGGCCTCCACCTGAAGAAAAGTGAACCTGTTGCCACTCCTCTTCCTGCTGCTGGTACCTTTTAGCAGCAGGACTTGCATGCAGATGTTTTGCAGTGTTTTGATAAATCTATTAATTTATGTGTTTAAATGTTTGACTTAAAGAGATTTTTTATTTTACTTTTTTTTTTTTTTTTTTTTATTTGCTTCTCAGAATGTTCCCTGCTTTGACACTAGCGTATCAGAGGCGTACATTTTTATGTCCGATACAAGTTCCTGGCCCTAGGAGAGTTCTTGAAAATACATCTCATGTATATTTACAGTACTGTGCAAAAGTCTTAGGCAGGCAAAGAAAATGTTTATATTATCCTCATGTAGGTGTAAAACTGATTGATGATATGCCTGTCAAAGTGTCAGCTTAGCCATTTCAGAACCTCTGCTAAAATCCCCCAGTATTTGCAGCAACCATCTTGTACAGCCATGTATCTTTTGACTGTGCCACTAGCACACATCATACAGCTAGTCAATCTGTCACTGACTTTTTAAACCAATGTAATTAATTAAGATTAATTAAAAGCCATCCAACTAGATATCAGTAACTTTTTAGAAAACAGAAATTAATAGTTTTTATTGTGTTACTCTTAATTTGCATATGTTCTAATGTTAAATTGTGTTTTTTGTTCTAAGCCAAAGTACACTTGCTATCCAGATAAACAGCTTTAAACATTTCTTTGGACTGCTTAAGACTTTTGCATAGTACTGTATATAAATGTCATAAACGGAATAAGAGGGCATTGTCAGCTGTTATTGTAAGGGTGTCATCTCTGGGTGTGTTAGGATAAAGGAGGCAGGCCCTGGGGAGAACGCTTTGGGGGAGCTAGGCCGGAAGAGAACGGCATTGCTTGCTGGTCCAGGGATGTCACTGCGAGACTGGTGGGTCGCAACACGATGGGTCGTGGGCACGTGATGTGGTGTCCCCTCAACCCCCTCCCCCTCCCCCAACCCTTCTTCCCACCCTTTGTATTTATTTTAGACTGAGGAATGTCACGATTTCCAGATTTTTAATGTGCAGAGACCTCGTGGTAGATAATTAAGAATCTCTTGCACCAAGTCCTTCTGCTCGGTCCTGTTGTTGCTGCACCTGGCCCTTTCGTTGGGACGTGACTATCAGCCCCCCCCCAGCGCTGAGGGGGTTAAGGTGACACCCAGAGTGCTCGGGTTTCCCCCTCAGCTGTCTGCCCCCTCCGCTGTTTGTGCACCGACCCCCCCCCACGCCCTGCTGTGCTGCAGCCACTCTCTGCTGCCCGAGGTTGGAAGGCTGCATGCCGCCCACGACTCCAACCAATGTCCAGCCGCTTGTACCTCTTGGCTTCCCTGCCATTTCTGGAGAGTGCTTTGCTTGCGCTCACATCTCCCATGAACCTGTGCCATGCGTGTGGTGTCACTCTCCTTAGATGTTTTGGGTCATGCTGCTGGGAAAGAAACAGTAGAGCTGGCAGTGACCCCCTTGCCCCCCCCCCAAGAAACACGCACACTTTGTTTGGGCACCAGGGCTGTGTGAGCTGGGAGGTTGACAGACTCCTGTGGGCCCTTTAATTGCTTCCTTCCCTCTCTTGTCCCTCACACTGCTCTGCGTATAGATGTTGACTCTAGATTGAACGCCTCAGGCCCCGGGTGGCTTCTAAACACCTTGATTACAGTGAATCCATAGCCTCTGCTCAGACATTTTAGCACATTACATAACATACACACCACAAGGCAGCCTCTCTGTATTTATGCACTTGTGCCCTGCCCTGCTTTCTGCATTTCGGTGGTCACACAGAGGCTCTGCGATCCTGTCATGAGCTTGCTGCATTTGCAGAAAAGGGCAGGATCCGGCTTGATTGCTGTTTGCCTGGGAGCCAAGTATGTTTGCTGCTTAACTGATCTGGTCTTGCACAACAAGGCCCAACATCCCACAATGACGACACCCTCATAATTGTACATATGGTCTTACTGGTACCGGTCATGTGACGATCATATTTCCACTGCCACGTCGGAGATGTTACACAGGTGGTATCCTGACGTTCTCCCAGCGGGCTGTCTGGGTGACATCACCTCAAATGTACGTGGGATCTCCATGGCAGAGCAGGCGACCACTTCAAAATCAGTTGGTACGGCAACCTTGTGCTGGATGTTGTCATGGAAACCTTTGATTACAGAAGAACGTGGTGGCAGTTTCTGAAATGATTAGTGGCCTTGAGTGCCAGGAGGCTGGGATGCTCACCACAAATGAGAGTGTGTGGTGTCATGGTGCTGCATGGCTGCAGAGTCTGTGTCATGGAACGCCCTACTGCCTTTCCTTTTTATGTTTGTAGCACCTGCTCTTCGCTGATTCCTATGCAGTCCTTGCATGCTGTTGATCACTAATTGCTCAGGGTCTTCTCGTGTAACCTGGTTTTGCCATTATTCCTGATTGGTGCCCTGCTCGTCCACCCCATGACCTCTGTCCTAACCCTCTATCACTCCCCACAGGATCCCCAGAAACCCACATTTACTGTGGCCAGCCTGCCCTCAGCTGCCTCCATCACCAGCACGTCGGCCCCCCTGCAGGCTGGCGTCGGGGGTGGCGGTAGCCCCTCCTTCCCCATCACCACATGCTGGCCCATCTCCGTAGGAGCCAGCACCAACAGCGTGGCCAGCGCCAACGGCACCGTGCTCAAGGCCCCGGGCACCTCCGGGGGGGTCATGCAGCTGTCCAGCGGCTTCACTCTCATGTCAAGTAAGCGTGAACAACACCCATGGGGAGGGGGTGAGGATGGGGGTGGGGCATCAGGGGAGCCGACTGAGGAAGCGATGCTGGCTTGGGTATCTGGCAGCCTGTTGCCTCAGGGTTTATGAATTTGCTAAATAAGAAGCTGGTGAGGATGCCTCCCATGGTCACCTGTATACATAACACCTTGGTACTTTCATTGCTCCCTTCCTATGCTGTCCTGCTTCGCAAAGTTTACATGACATTTGACAGTGAGGTTTTAACCCGAATGCTGAGATTTATCCAGGGTCGGGGTTACGACAACAACATTTTTAGCTGAGATGCCTAGATCTTCCTCTCCCTAGCCACCTCGTTAAACTTCTCGAGAGAGACAACCTCATGCTCCCTGACAAACCTAAAGATGTAATCTTTCTAGCGTGTCCTGGATCTGCTCCGGAGACATGCCCGAAACACCTCCCTAGGGAGGCATCCAGGAGACATCCTAGACAGATGCTTGAACCACCTCAGCTGGCTTCTTTCGATTTGGATGATCATCAATTTTACTTTGAGCCCTTTCTGAATGTCCAAGCCCCTCACCCTATCTCTGAGGCTAAGCCCAAACACCCTGCAGAGGAAGCACATTTCTGTCACTTGTGTCCATAATATCATTTTTTGGATAACTACCCAGAGCTTGTCACTATAGGTGAGCGTAGGGACATAGATCAACGAGTAAATCGCTATAAACACTGCTGCTGATGCTGTACATTTTTCTATCAGTTAGCCTTTCCATTTCTCTCATTCTCTCAGTCATGACCAAGACCTCAAGATACTTGAACTCTCAATGCAGCAATTCATCCTTAACCTGGAGGAGATGATCCACCCTTTTCTGGGTGAGAACCATGGCCTCAGACTTGGAGGTGCTGATTCTTCTCCCGGCCATTTCACACTTGGTTGCAAACTGCCCCAGTGCATGCTGGATGGATAGCTACTCAAGTGGACAGCTTGATACATGAAAAACAAAGATGTGATCAAGAAATCACCAAACTAAAGGCTCTCAACTCTTTGGCTGCAGCAGCTAGGAATTCTGTCCATAAAAGTTATGAAACTGGCAGCCCTGGAGTAGTGAAACACCCACCAGAAACAAATCCTAGGATGCTGCATGTAATGCAACCTAAACTCCCACTCTTATTAAACAGGCACCTAATGGCCCGTAACAGCAGGCCCTGCACCCCATACTCCTGAGCACCCTCCGGGGGACACAGTGGTATGCCTTTTCCAAGTCCACAGAACACATGTAAGTTGGTTTGGCAAACTCCCATGAATCCTTCAGTATCCACATGAGGCTGAAGAGCTGGTCCAGTGTTCTGTGACAAACATGGAATTTGCATTGTTCCTCCTAGATTCAAGGTTTGACGTACAGACAGAGCCTCCTCTCCAGTATGCTGGCATAGACCTTCCCAGGGGGAAGCTGAATCTTGCCCTCTGGTCCCCATTCTTAAAGACTGGGACCATTATTTTAATCTGCCAATCCAGAGGCGCTGTCCCCAGTCTCCACACAATGTTGAAGAGGTGTGTCAGCTAAAAATGGAACTCCTCCATCCCTGTAACCTCACCACTGATTCGTTTTTTGGACTACTTCAGTGTCTACAGCCCTAGTTATGGACAAGTTCTCCAACTCTTCTTCCACTAAGGAAGGTGTGTTAGTGCGTTTCAGGAGGTATTCATTCTGCTACCCATTATTTCCGAAGTTGAGGTTACCCATACTCCTTCCCTGCTGTAAACAGCATGGGCAAAGCCCTGCTACCCCCTCCTGCTACCTGCCTGACTGTTTGACATTCGATTGACCTCACAGAGAATTTGGCATTCTCCATGGCCTCACTGAACTCCTCCCAAGTTGCTGCTTCCACAGTTTCCAAAGCTGAACTCCGCTTATCTGGTCAGTATCTGTCAGTTGCTTATGGAGTCCACAACCAACCCTGGAAGGCCACCATCTTCAGCCTGGTGGATCCCTTTATGGCTGGCTTCAGGGATGATGTCACCGTGGCTACATCTCTGTATAGCAGCCTCAACAATGGAGGCATAAAATGTTGGAGATTTTGAACCTGAATGGGCAGTGTAAAGTCTTCCAGACAAGGGCCTCTTCCAAACAGTCCTAGCACACCCTCACTACACGTTCAGGTCTACTTCTCCCCTACTATCTGATCCAGCTCTCCACCAGGTCGTGGTCAGGAGACAGCTCACCTTCTCTCTTCAACCAAGTTTCCAAGATCACAGACCCGAATAATGTATTACAAAATTATCGATCTACGGCCAGATGCCAGTTACTCTTCTGAGCACCCATGTCCTCTAACAATGTGTTCATTATGGACAAACTGGTTAGCACAGAAGTCCAATAATGGAGCACTGCCATAGTTTAGATCAGCAGGCTGTTCGTTCCAGGTTTCATTGTGGTTAGCCGACCGTCTCGTTCACCGAGGTGATCTTCTTGTGTTGAGGTGAAGCGACTATATCTAGACTGTTCTTTCCATCTCCCTCACCAGCTTGGGCTCTTCTCCCATCAGAGAGCTTACATTCCAAAAGTGTGTTTCAATATGTGTGGATCGGTCTGCCAAGGCTCTTACCTTTATCTGTAACCTGATCCACCATGTACTGGACCCATGTACTGGTGGTGGGCCCCCAGGAGTGCTCATTCAGGCTGTGCCCGGCTAGACCCTAAGGTTGGAAGCCCAACAACCAGGCTGTTGCAGACAAGTTCCCCCCCAAATTGCACTGTAAATATATTTTTGAAATAGTTTTATCCCTGTATGATGATGTAATTGTGTTACACTACAATCATCATGCACATTCTGTAAAATGCTGTTTTCCTGTATTTTGCTTACCTTGTATTGTGTTGTGGCTCTGAGACCAATAATTGTGTAATGCATTGTGTCTTAACAGTAATTTATTTTTTCAAAATACATCATGCTTTTAAATTAGAGAATCAATCACTTGGCTGCTTAGCTGTTCAGGACCTAGGAAACAAGCTATAACAGTTTAGTTACTTGTGGGGCCTAAATTAAATATTACTTCAGTTATTGTATTAATTTTGAACACCTTCATACGTTAGAATATGGACCTCAGCCTGCACTTCAGAAGCGATAAACAGAAACTCATGTTACTTTAAGACAGGGTTGTGCTGGGGGAAATCTAGTTTGCCTCAATAGAAGCATGCAGAGATGCCATGATACCACAGGTGGTGGTGGGGGGTGCAGGGTGCTGGCCTGGCCTCTTTATTCATGAGTATTTGATGGGGACTTTGGGCCTGTGTGGTGCAGTGTGGGAACGATGATTAAACTTCACTTCATGGATGCCCAACTGGGAGGGCAAAACAGGGCCTTTACTCTTAGCGGACCTCACAGCACTCAGAGAAATTAATCTCGATGGTGAGGAGGGGCCTATGTAAGCGAAGCTGGCACTAATTTCAGGAAAATTGGAATCGTTAACCTGCACCTCAAAGGACAAAGGCTCCAGCCGTTTGTCCCACGTCACCACCATCAAAATCGCAGGGAGGATCTGCAGGCTGGAGAGCGACATCGAACTAGGGACCCCTCTTGTGTCACAATTACTAGCTGATTGATTTGATAAGTCAGAGGCAGAAAGGGCAGTGCTGGTGGCAGGTGTTGATGCGATAAGATCGTTAAGTTACTGCTGAGTTGCGTCCTGTCTAACTCAGAAGCAAGAAAACAAGCTCGACATGATGATGCAAGAATGACTGATTTCTCAAGAAAAGCAAGGGGCCCTCTTTGGGGACAGGCAGTTCCTGGCTATATATGATATCATCTTCCTGAGATGCATGGAGCTGCTTCCATGGAGATTTGTGTCAGGCCCTTCAGAAGACATAACAGCTTTATTTTTAACGCCAGGGCCCAATGTCATTTTTTCACGGCCTGTCAGCGTATGGTGGAGCCTGACAGGACAGCAGCTCTGATTCGCGGGCCCTCTGACCACAGGCGGTGCAGCTCTAACGTGGGCCCATTCTGTCATCTCTTGGGGCTTCATAGCATCACCAGCTTCATCCGTCCTCCCAATACTGTGCTACCCAACAGACAAACCTGATTATTAGTTTTGTGTCTCTAGGTAACACCGCAGACTGATGTTAATGTCAGACCATGTGGGGCTGCATCTGAACTGCCTCGTATTGTGATATTTCGCTGTTTATCCTACAGCTAATGAACAACAATTACTGTTTTAACCCTTAGGAGTCTGAGGCCTCTCAGCCACTTTCAGGGTAGTCTGACATGGCTTGACATTTTAAAATATTTCACCTACCTAAAAAACATTTATCCCAAAGTGTTACATTTGCTTTTATTCAGCACAAACTCAGCACCAATAATCTAAGACCACTAAGAATGTTGTTGTTCTATTTTTTGTTAATCAACTTTAAACATGCTTTTCAAAAACCTATTTTCAGACATGCTGAAAAATATTTTGAAAGATATTTTGAAACGCAAGTAGCAACAATAAAATCCTTTTCAGTTTAATTGTAGATGGAATGAAAATTGAAAAACTGACCATATAAATATAATGCAGTGCCTATGCAGAGTTGACGGAAATAAGAGAATTCACTATTAACGCTCTGGGGGCAAGGGCATTGTGTATCTTTCTCGTGTATTTCAGTTTGTCTCACTGAAATTAGTATCTAGAATCATGAAAAAACACCGAGTAAATCCATAATCTGTCTTTTCAGAACTTCCATTGTCGGAAATATTAAAGTTTTTAAAATTTAGGTTAAATCGGCAAAAAAGCGAACTACGTCACCTTTCTTTGTTTTACCTGCATCAGGGGCGTATAGTACTGCTCTCAGCTGAAGAGAGCTATTCACGTTCTAAATAGGCTGGGTTTGAAGTGGCGATCTTGTGATTACAGGCACACAGGCTTAGCCCTCTGAGCCATGAACACAGGTGAGAGATTCACTGGTGAAAGTCGCAACACTGGCGCAAAGCTTCAGCGGCAGAGACGTATCCGTGTGCTATATTGTAGCCGATCAGTATAAACGCTACCCAGACAGGTGCTCTTGTTTTTCATTCACAATGGGCGTATTCACATATTTATTTACCCAATACTAACTGTCGGATTACAGAGGTCCTGAAGGTCACTGAGATGAAACAGAGCTCAGTCCTTAGGTTATGGCAATGGGCCTCTTACCAAGTGGGATATGCTGGTCTGTTGTGGCAACCAGGACCACAGCTGCTGGTCTGTTCTGAACCCAGCTGTGTTGAGCCGATGTTGATGGTTATATCTGTCCTGCAGGCACGCCCCTCCCCCCTGGTACCCCCACCATTCCATTCAGCCAGCTGCAGCCCCATTCGCTGACCATCCAGGGCCAGCAGGGTCAGCCCATCGGCACTGCTGCTGTGGGTGCCCCCCCCCAGACACAACAGGCCCAACAGGCCGTCTTCCGCTTCCCTGCTGCCGTTTCACTTGCAGGTCAGTGTCTGTGGCGGTGTGATTTGGTGAGCTGGGGGTGTGGTTCTATGACTTGTGTGTTGGGGTTGTGGTATAGTTCCATTGTGGGTGTGGCTTGTGGCTGAGCAGGGAGATGTGGAAGCGGGCGGTGAAAAAGTCTGGGAAGGTATGAGTCAGAAGGACGGATAGTGGGATGTTGCTGGTGAACTGGAGATGATGGTGAATGACAGAAGATATGTATCTAATGGAGTATGTGACATTGAGGGAGGGTGGGGAGACAAAATAGCTGCCTGTGTTTTGCGGATTCCTCTGGTCACTTTTTTCATAGCACGTCATTTAAAGAGCAGGCTTTATCCTCGCCTATATAATTATATTTCTGTGGTGTCTTTCTGAAGTAAGAAGTGATTTAAACACTACAGGTATGGTTCTTTCTCACTACAGCACTTGTTTGGTTCAGACGGTTAATGATTTTTAGCAAGTGTTCAGACTTCTAATATCAGGCTATAGCTGTCTTACAGTCATCGGTGAAAGTCTGCAGCTATAAGTTACGGGTCGGATTGTGATGGTTCATTGGGGGGTGGTGGTCTGCACCTCACAATGCCAGCTTTTGTGTGTGTGTGTGGGGGGGGGGGTTGTTAACTTTTCAAAAACAATATGTATCCGACTCCTCAGAAGATGCTTCTGCTGAAGCCAGATTTCTCATTTATTGGCCTCCGTTTCTTATAGAATCCTGCTGTCCTTCCCATATGGGGGGAATGCATGGAAACTGTGTAACAGATTAGCAGCAGTTAATTCATGCCCTTTCTGCTGTCATCATCGCTGCTGTGCACCAGCAGGTCAATAACCATACAGCGAATCACAGGCAGCATTACTGCCGGCAGCCTCCTGGTAGGGGGTGCTGCTGCTTGTGGGCAAAGCTGTCGTGGACTAATAACCGTGGGAACGTGGGTATGGATGGGGTGGAGCCAAATGGGCCCCGGATTGAAAGGTTGAACTCTGAGTTGGACTGACTCACGTTTGTCTCCATAGGTGGGGGGGTGCCCCAGCCTTTGCAGGCCATCCAAGTTCACCCCAGCACGCAGCAGAACTCTGTGGCCACCAGCGAGAGCAGCCCAGAGATGTCTCAGGCCAACAGCAGCTCCTCAGGTAACCACACTGCCTTCCACTACCACCGTCACATGCAACATGTGGCTTCATAGGGGTAATAAAATCCACCCACGAAGCAAAGTTACGGGACGGAGGTGTGCACTGCCAGTGGCAGCATAACACTTCTTAAATTTGAGCCTGGTGTGTTTGAAAGGCTCGGCTTTGCACTTCCCAACGCAGGGAGTTTCACCCTGCTCCCTCTGGCCTGTGCCGGCACCTCTCAGCCTCGTTGTGGAGCCGTGCCGTGAGTGTGGCGTGACGTCTGGCTGCACAGTATCCGCCTGCCAGTGCCATTTCTGATTCGCTGTGATTTGACTAGCAGTACCGATGGGGGCGGGGGGAGGGTGTTGTCATAAAATTATGTCCTATGAGCTCGTATAACATTAAGAAAAGCTGGGTCTGTAAGTGCTGTTAGCTGAAACCATGCAAAGCCGGGTATAAATACTGAACGGATAAAATATTTATGGGTAGCAGACTCTCCATCTAGCTAATGAGTGAAGTGTTTGGGCTGAAGGAGGTTCCCCGCGCCACTGTGTGGTTCCTCACGCCCTGTACTTGGCTCGTCCACATAGCCAGCAGGGATGAGGGGTGGGGGTGGTCATTGCCCTCATGCGCAGAGGCTGTTTTCATGCTCACATCAGTCATTCCCACTTGCGTTGCCAGGTTTTCACAAACTCGCGATATGAGCGAAGTGTGACAGATGGCTCATCACGTTCCCATGTGTTTCTCACTCAGTTTAAGCAAAAAGCATTGACGTTTATCCTGCTGAGTTTCTGTGTCTTATTCGGCGCTGGGCTGAGCTGTTAGGCCTGGCTTCAATTGTAATATCCTGTATTGTTCCTCAACCCTCATCACTGCTGTAGGCTGGTGTTTTAATGTTATACTTCATTGATTTGATTGGCAGCATTCCTCAGCATGTCACACACTCCCCCAGTGTCAGGAAAAGGTGCTGAGTTGTTTGCTGCGTCTTTTCGTGAGTTACTGGACAAATTCCTCCCTGGCCCTTTGGGGTCGGTACAGCTAGCTATGCCTAGTGTGGCTCTTAGGGTATATCGGCCCTGAGCAAGGTATCTGAACATGGTGCTCTGTTTGGGTAAGCGGGCCCTGGAATTTTCCAGCTTGCTTTGATATGAAGTGAAACCAGTGAAGAAACAGATTCAGGAAAGCCTGCCAGCACAAGCCTGGAGAGCAAAAGTGAAAGCAAGCAACGTTATGGTGTCAAAGGCACAAAGCACAGCTGCATCTTCCAGCTGGGGAAAATCATTTATAAGTGTGTACTGACAGTAGGGCTCCACAGGGGGGGCACTTGTATGTGTAAGCTGTAGGAAACACTAGTGTTTTTGGAGTGAATGCATATGGTATAAGGCAGGGGTCTCCAATTCCAGTCCTGGAGAGCTACTATCTAGTAGGTTTTCTTTCCTACCTGGCTTCTGATGAGCCACACTAGTTCATAGGTAAATACCAGGAGCAGGTGTGGCTCATCAGAAGCCAGGTAGGATAGTAGCTCTACAGGACCGGAGGTGGAGACTCCTGGTATAAGGTATCCTCAGCCTGCCACTAGTTACCAGTCCCTGCATTTGAAACTGGAAGCTATTAAGCACCTGTAGCTGGAGATCGCTGCCCTCTGCTGGAGCAGAAGTGTCAAATCCAAGGCAAAGAATCTGCCAGCTGTCTCTGAAGCGGTGTTATACTCCCACCTAGTGGGAAACCATAGACACTGATAGCTCAGCTGAGATAAACGATATGTGCACTTATTGACTTAATGTGCTAGTGATTACTACCAGCCGCCTAGCTGTAGTGCTGTCATTTTTGTGTCCAGATACAAAATTGCTTCGTTTTGGTATTTGATGGTTAGAAATTGGAAACAGGGCTCACTGACAATGAGCAATAGCAGGTTGAGCTAAATAAATCCCTTGCATGTTTCTTCACCCAACCTCAGTGAGCCTGCCAGCTGCCATCGTCACCTCATCTGTGCCCACCTCAGTGGCGGGTCATGTGATGTACCACAGCCCCCCCACGGTGATGTATACCTCTACCCCCACGCTGGGTGATGGCAGTGGCCTGGCTGTGCTCAACGCCTTCTCGCAAGCCCCCCCCTCTATGCAGGTGTCCCACGCACAGGCCCAGGACACAGGTGAGCGCCTCTCACCCCCCCCCCCCCCAAATCACTCTACCTCTCATACAGAGGTGCCATGGGCTTGGGGGGCCAAGTGCTTTCTGTTTATTCATTTCACAGTTGGCATGAGGAGTGATGGCAGATCTCTTGTACAAACTGCCTTGTCCCCCCATCCCACCAGGTGCCCTTCCTCAGGTGTTCCTCACAGCCCCCACTGGAGCAGTGCAGATCCCAGTCTCAGCAGTGCAGCTACACCCTGTGAGTTACAGTGCAGTCTAGTGGCTCATCCTGATTCCCATGTTGCCATCTGTGTTGTCTGAGACTCCTGTTCTGACTTCCCGTCGCCCCCCTCCCCCCCAGATGGTGATTGGCCAGCAGTCCGGCGGCAGCAGCAGTAACTTGACTGAGCTGCAGGTGGTCAACCTGGATGCGTCTCATAACGCCAAGAGTGACTGACTCCAGCGAGACCTGCTCCCCCCCCCCCGGACAGTCCACAGACAGAGACTGCTACCACTATTTATTGATGCCTTGTCACAGTCTTTTTCTACGCATTGGTCCGTGTGTGTGCCTGTCTTTCTCTCCGCGTCTTGTGGGTCTTTCTGATCTTTCTGATCTTTCTGCGTGGACGCATGTGTGTGCTGTTCTGTTCCTATTTTCGTTCTCTATCACAAAGTTTCTTGCGATGTGTATACACTGCAGTTCCTGCGGCTTCACATTTTAGCCAAAGATGTTTGTGTGTTTATAGGATAAGAATGGGAACCAAGGCTGTGTGGGAATGTAAATAGTGTTTTTCTTTTTTATATCAGGCAGGAATTAACGTTTTAATTTTGTCTGCGATGCCCATGGCTGTTAGCTGCGTGTGAGCAACGGGCGTGCAGATTAATGTGATAACAGGACAACAGCGGTGGAGACTGAAAGCTGGGGGCCAGACCCAGATGCTTTTATTTTTATTTTTACAGATGTGCCAAAATCCTGTCACACGGGGTTGGGCATTGTGCCTGTGACTCGGCTTGCTGGGCGGGTCAGTGCATGATTGACTTATGTGGCTGGGCGAGAGGTTACAATAACGCCACCTACTGTCTCCCTGGGTGCCCTCGGTCCCCAGTTGGTGAGACACGCTGGAGCCAGGATCTACTCTGTCAGAACCATCTTCTGATCCAAAAACTACTGACGCATCACAGGGCCGGCTCAGTGCTGAAGGTGGACATCACCGGGCTCACTTGATCTGACTCCCCCACTGGCCCGTCCCTCACTGCATGTCCTGCCGATGTCTCCCGCTTTGGTGTACAAAGGTGTTGCAGATAGGCACAAATAAAGAGATACACAACCATCAAAATTAAAAAAAAAAAAAAAAAAAATTAT
>JAODKF010000047.1:17678678-17696321 GCA_026779585.1 Mormyrus proboscirostris
CCTGTTTATCCTGAAACCGACGCACCATAATGACGTAAGCGCGCTCCGGCACGAATGCTGAAACCCTATGTGAGTGCGGGCCAGAGGGGGAGTGGGGAGGGGGTACAATCGTACTCGGGCGCGGTTTATGGCAAGCCTCTCAACCTCCATGGCCATCGATTACTTTAAGTAATATTCACCTGAAGGTGCTGAAGATCATCTTCTTGTATATTCTGAGACAAGTTATAAACCTGCAAGAGATCAAATTTGATTTATGGAAGGGAAATCACAGATGTATGAAGGGATGAGAACTAGTAAGATAAGTAAAACCAGCACTGGGTGGCCGGGATAAGTTAAAACATTTACATGTGAAATGCTATGGGTCTCCTGTAACAAGGACTCCTACAAGAACAGGGAGACATGAGCTGGGAGCGAGAGTACTACACAGCCACAGCAAGCAGGCAATGGAGTGCAATTTTACCAGAAGACCCCAGTCAGAAATAACTACAGGGGGACGGTGATGTAAACAGCTTGCAGGTTAGGAATACTTCCAACAAACAGGTCATCTTGGCAGGGTCACACCAGGAGAACATTAACTTACCTGGACAGAGCTGGTCATGGTGCTCAAAGCGAACACTGTGGCACAATCTTTGATGGTTGATTGGCTGTCAAACGCCCCTTGTGTGTCTAACAGCAGAACAGCAACCTGCAAAGACACAGTTAACACCATCTGTCCAAGACTGACACAGCCTATGAGAATATGTATGTGAGACCCACTCAGCACGGGACAGACGTTACATTTCTCCATCCAAACCAAGGTATAGAGACACCTGCCTTACTCCCATCTGGTTTGTCCACCACGAACACTTCACTCCACGCCTGTATACCCGTCGTCTCCCTCTCACAGCCCCCCCTCCAGGTGAATCCTGTCAGAGGTTCTTCATTTCCACCCAGCCAGGAGCTTGAACTCTGCATGGAAATGGTTTAATAGCAATGATGGGAAGCAACACCTAGAGCCACCACTAGAGAGCATTACAGTCATCTTATACAGAACTGTTACACAGGTAAGGAATTCTATCCATCTTCAAGCCCAGTATTTCTCAGCCCGGTTCATGATTTTGCAGGAGAAGCTGGGAGGGGAGAGAGGGGAAAAAAAAAAAAAAAAAAAAAATTGGACTGTATGGGGGGCCTGAAGCCTATCAAAGATAGTAAAGGGCACAAGTTTGAAGTGCACCCAGGCAAAGATGCTAGTCCCCTGCAACACACACACACACACACACACACACACACACACACACACACACACAAATATAATTTAAATTAACTGTACTGTGTATTGTCATGCACTGTGTACTACCTGTGTAGTTTATGCTTCACAGCAGCTCTATTTTGGGAAATCTATTCTCTGGGCAATTCAGGGATACAAATTCAAACCCGCAACCTGGAAGCATGAGGCAACAGTGATACACAGCCAGCCAGAGGCACCCAGAAGCAAAGAATTAAGACATTACATTTCATCTGGGTTATGACTTGAAAACAATTTTACATTATGCTGCAGGGGAAATTACCTTTCCAGTACAGATATCCTTGGAAACTAATTGCTACAACAAATGTTTGTCTTGATGTTAAAAGAAGGTAAAATAATTTACTCTTTGTATTAAATGCAGTAGGTATTCTGTAAAACAATTAAAATGTACATCTGTATTCAAATAAACTTTTGAAGTACCAGTAAAACACGATGGGCATTTTATAATACAGGTTATTTTTATCTCCACCACTCAAATTAAACCCCTGTAATCAATTACAAAGTGCTCCTCAGAAGCAGTCAGGCAGATGTGAACTCGCATCCTTTTACGGTAAACATGGCCCACTCAGCATCTAGCTTGTCTGGAGATGCTATGTTACGAATGCCATACAGCTTGCGAAGAGACTGACATTTGACAGTGGAATTCACTTTGTGAGTCTAAGTGCAAAGCCAGCAGAGATCCCACAGACACTCCAGCCTGAGGAGACGCGTAACCAGGGCGAGAGCAGGACTTCCAGACACCCCCTGTGACGTTGAGGCAAGGGAATCACAAAGTCCCCTGTATGACAGGCTTGAGCATAAACACTGACTGTGAGATGACACAATTAAAGCCTCTCGGGGGGGGGGGGAACCGTGATTTGGAAATAAAGCTCCTTTCATTGCACTCAGACAGAACAATTGAGCCCTGAATGTAGATAAAACGATTCATAGCACAGTTTGTGAAATTGCTTCCCATGATTCTCAATAATAGAACTACATTCAAAACAAATCTAGCGGTTTGATTTTAATGAACAATATAATGTAAACCCCTAAGATTATTTCAGCATGTTAATCTGATTGGAAAAGCCTTTGGATTGACTGGAGAATTGAAGGTCAGGATTACCGGTCCTAGGCAACTATCATCTAAATGGTTACTATAGTTGTTTTTGGCGGCCTCTCTTAATTTTAGTTTGTCTAGTCTTTGCGTCAAGCTATCATTTTAGTTATTAGTCTTGGTCACATCCATACTCATTTTAGTCTAGTCAAGTTTCAGTCATATTTTAGTCAAAATTATCCATGACTATTTTAGTCTAGTTTTAGTCAATGAAAATTGTATTTCAGTCTCTTCATTTTAGTAAAGCAATTCTACCTATTTTACCTAGTCAATATAGTACAAGTACCTAGTAGAATAGACAAAAACAAAATTTTCTTTTAGTCAAACGCATTTCACAAAGCAAGGTTCTTATTATATTATTGTTACCTTATAGACTCAAGAATACTCTACATCCATTCCAGACATGGAAGACACGGATTTGAATTTATAACATTTATTTTGCCAACCAAACATGTTTGAACTTAGAAGTACACACAAATTTAAATTAAATTGATAAATAAAATAATGGCCATCTTCTTGCCTCACTGAAGCTGTTTCTGAAGTCTAACACAGGAATAGATACAATGTCAGAACTTATGCAGCTTCTGGAAAATCTAACTGTTGTAAATATTAAGTAGTATGTACTGACTCATTACCAAAACTATGCTAACTAGGTAAAGACCTTCTTGCTGATAATAGAGCTTCCGTGTAGTTAACAAGACTTAACACTTAAAAGACTTTGTCATCAGATATTACTGTCTGCTCAAACGACTGTTCAGCATGCTTCCTATGGGTTACTACAACAGTTTACTTTAAAACTGCTGGGTTAAAACGTAAAGCAGGCGCCTTAACATGCTTCTTCAGAACATCAGCGTGATTTGCGTAAACGAAGGACAAATGAACGGCATGATTGACGGGCTCGTGGGGTGACGTAGGGTAGGCCGGGTTGGATGTACAACCCCGCCCTCCCGCAGGCTGCAGCCAGAGTCTTCTCCCCGAATGGGAGACTCAGGAAACAGAAATACTGCATAATAATAATAACCAACACGATTAAACGAGAGGAAATAACGTCTTGTCGTGTTTTCGTCAACAAAAATGGAGACATTTTAGTATAGTTTTTATTTTGTTAACCAAATTTAGTCTTGTTTTTATTAGTCAACAATATTACATGATATATTTCATTATAGTTATCGTCACATGACCAGCATTTACATTGAGTCTCGTCTCGGTCACGTCAAAAAGGTTCGTTGACGAACATATTTAGTCAAAAATTTTGTTGACGAAAACAACACTAATGGTTACCAGCAACAGTAACCCAGCACAATAGAACACCTCACCCACTGCACTTGGTTAACGTGTGAAATACTTAGAAAGCTTCCTGACATGATGCTTAACATTTCCCTAAAGATACAATTTTAACGGGTCAGTCACCAAAACTTACAAGCAGAAATGGTTATATTTAACCAACTTCAACAAAACGGGCAAATAACCCTCAAATGTTTCCCACTCAGACACTTACAAACACTCATTGCCTGCAGATTCAGAGCCAAGGACAGTCCAGGGGAGGGTCCGGGGGAGCAGGCTGATCAAGGCAGGCAGCACTAGCAGCCCATCATGACGACATTGATTATGTCTTTGGGGAGGACGATCTACATCAGGAACTAATTCAACCGAATAACTAGGATGTTACACTGTTAGAGTATCACGAAGCCCCAGGAGCAACCACAAGCGTCACTCATCCAGGCAGGAATCCATTTTCTTATCCAATTGGGGTGACCGTGTCCCAGATATTGCTGCAGGAGAGAGCACAGGGCAGAGAACAGCCTGCCGGGCCACCAGGGCTCATATTCTAATGGTAATTCGGCAGCCGTTCATATCAGCAGCATGAGCTGGGGAAGGACGCTGGGACAAGCAAAGACTGGAGAACAGCATTCAAAGTCCTGTGGCAGTTTGGTGCAGAAACCTGAGCAGTAAGACGTCTCAGGGCACCAAAGCCTCACCTGGTTATACATGTAGCGCAGCATGAAGTCCAGCAGGAAGGACTTGCCCTTGCGGAAGGCCCCAGCCACGGACACGACCACCACGTCCAGGTCCCGCACGCGCTTCTGCATGAGAATGCGTTCCAGGGCGGCCTCGTCCAGCTCGAAGCGGTGCTCATCGTCATCCGTCAAGACGATCTGGACTGGTCCAATCACGTCTTGCACGGGTTCTTGCTTGCAGATAGGGGGTGCCTCTGCCCCCTCCCCAGCACCCCACGGGAGTATGTCTTCCACACCATGCTCATCTGAAACACAGCAGATCCCACAAAGCTGTCAGTGGGCCCAGCTTAACAACTGCTCTGTATACTCCCATGGTGAATAGAACCAGTATCAGCTACAGGATTCACCAGTGCTCAGTCTGGCACAGTTGTAGCTTAGCGCAAACTCAACTTTGAGCAGAATTGTTATGGAGGAGCCACAAACAGGTTGAATGGCTCAAACGCAGAGCTAGGAACATACAGGACCAAACAGAACACCACAAGCCTGAGAACACACCTCAAACTGTAATCAAAAGTGGATATTGAAGGGTGTGATAGGTGACACTTACTTGTGTTATCTGCTTACAGAAACACTGACCAGCTGCTACTGCTGGTTATACCAGTGTTTCCCAATCTGGTCCTTGGGGACCCACAGACAGCCCACGTTTTTGCTTGTGGTGCTGGGAGGGAGCAGAAACGTAGACCATGTGGGTGTCCCGAGGACCAGACTGGGAAAACAGTAGGCCATACAAAAGTAACGGTTGTGTTAACAGGGCACAACAGTAGGCTGCCAGGGTCTGGCAGAGAATTTCTCTAAGGTTCTGTTCTCAGGTTCCCTTTGAAAATATTCAGCAGTAGCAGGAAATGACAGAATTCAACGTCAATAAAAAGGCATGTAAGAATGACGGTAAAGTTCCTCCAATAACTGAGCAGGACTCCCGCACATACTGAATAATTAAGATCCATATCAAGGACGAGCAACGAAGCAAGACGCAAGATGGGGATCAGGTGTCAAATAGCCATTCTGGAAAGTCCTGAGATAATACAAGGGATTAATGCAAATCTAACACAAGCTGTTTAAATACTGACCTTTTAAGCGGTGGTGTATCTCAATTATAGACACGTCTGCTACACTTTAAGAAGCCACTAATAACAGGCTAAATCACCCTCAGTCATTGGAACAGGGAATACCATTAATTACACAGTACATCAGCTTAGTTTCTTTTCTACAAGTTTGATGTGGGTCTTGTCAATACATACTATTCATGCAAATCAATGAAAAACACCAATCTGGCTAGCAATTAGCATTCTACATTTAGATATTTAGCAGACACTTTTGGCCAAAGCCATGTACAAGAGAGGTAAGTAGCACATCGCAAAAATTCATGCTGTCAGGGAGTCGACTAAGTGTGACCAGGCTAAGCTTCCAAAGAATGCCAAGGTACAACTGTAAGTGGTACTGAAGCAGGAGTTACACAACAAATACACAATAACTGTTAAAGTATGACCCTAAAAAAAAAATAACTGATGCTTCATTGATCCCTGTGGGGAAATTTTATTTACAACCATCCTAATTTGCTCTCTGAAGGTGAGAGTAAGCTGGCCTCAAAGGGCAGCCACCCGTCGTAGCACACATGGAACTGGGGTTAAGCACCTAGCTCAAGGACCTGTAAAAGGGTTTGAACCAGCAACCTCCTGAACACAGACACAGAGGCCTAGCACACTGAGCAACATGCTGCCTGTGTAACACTGCAAGAGTCAGGAAATCAAGATCCATATCAAGCAAGAGCGACAAAGAACAATCAAGTGGAACCTGATAGGAGCACCGATAGGGAGCCAGTGAACGTCGCAGAACTCACTCATTTCAGGGCAAGCAAGGGAATTACCGGAAAGTGGTGCATGTGTGCACTTCCAGTGGATAGGGTAATACACTGCATTTTAATAGAGCAGTGGTTAATGCTCACTTTAAAGCACTAATTAGATTTCACATTCCCCCAGTGTCGTTAGCTTCCATTAAAGGAGAAATGACGCATTGCTCCTTTAACAAAACTGGCAACGGTTCAGTTTAAATTTCAGGCCAAATGTCACATCTATAAAGAACTAGGGGAACCTGGATCTCAGTTATGGAATCGATGTCTGCCGATAAATGTGCATTTTTAACTGCGAAAGATAGCAGCAAATCCATGCAGGGCCCTTAAAGGACAATGACAGAATTCATTAGTGACAAGATCTTAAATCTTTGTTCTGACTTTAAGTTTGAAAACCTGAGAGATATGGGCACTTCTGGAAATGTCCCCTATCTTGGGTGAAACGGCCCAAGACTGCCAGGTGGTGAATGGCGTGACTGTGACAGGCAGGATAAGTCAATGAAACACACAAGGAGGCAGATATTCTAACTGGGAATACCTCCCATAAGAAAAGTGCACCAACAGCAGGGTAACTACCCACCCCCCAAACAGCAATAAGGGGCATCAGATTACAGCAAGACGAAGGCCCCACACTCACTGCGAGATGTTCGGGGCCACAACACAAAAATAAACTTCTACGTTTCACTTGGCATCGCTACAAGGGTCACAGATGCATGCAAACCCAAGTATGTAGATCCTGACCAAAGCAAAATCACGAAGGCTCATCTGAATTAAAAAAAGGAACATTTATCAAATTGGGGGAACTGAGAGACATTAACGAAGAAGTATTGAATGCACCAACTGCTGACTTCAGATAATAGAGATGTTAGGGAAATATTCCCCACTGATAGGGAAATTGTTGCCAATACCAATAACCAGCTAATTGGAATTGCAAAAATCTGTAGTGAAACTGATGTCAGTTCCTTTACTTCCAAAGCAGTGTTTCCCCTACCATTATATTAGGGGGGCGCCCCGCCCCCTCAACGGCACCTCCCGCCCCCATTAGAAGGTCAAGTTAATTTTATTCTCTATATAGCACCAGATCACAACAGGTCTATACATTTTCCTTTTATTAAAACGGACTAAAAAGCCTCATGTTACTCATCTTATTTACGCAACAGCTTGTCATCTCTCTACACGGTCGCGTGTTTACAATTCTCCTCTGCCCTCTATATCACACATGCCGGCGTTTCGCACCCATGAGCGCGCACGGACACGTGCATGCACACACAGGTGAGCACACTCCCACCAGCAGACAGAGAGCGCAGGTCGGAAAATATGTCGCATCAACCACCTGAAAAGCAGACAAAAATATCTGCATTTTTTAAACGCTCCCAGGGTGGTGAAGATAGCAACACTCACTCTCCTGTGAGTAGCAGAAATGTTCTGATGTTTAGTTCAGTTGTTATATTGACTGGTGTCATTAAAAGAAACACATGAACACAAGAATTCCAATATAAGCCAGAAGACAAGCTATATTTTTTATATGTCATACATTTCCAGTTAACACCTCAGCAATGGAAAGATTCTTTATATGCCAATCAAGACTTCTATTCTTCTGCTGTGTGTATCTTCTTTCCTAAAGCAATAAAGAATGGATTCATCACTACAGTCAAGCACCTCGGCTAATGGGGAAGGGAATGAACGTGTCATTATCAAACCACACGCTTTGCCAGGAGGAAGCCCAGGGGGCACAGAGGCCTTCCGACATTATCATGTAAGCAGAGCTGCTAGGTCCAAAAAGACACGTGTGACATAACCTAAAATACATTACATAAATGACAATGTCTTTAAACCATCTCTGCATCATGCTGACATTAAATGAGCCACCCCACAACATTCTTATCCTCGGATGGGTCTGAGGCGTGACTCGTAATACCGAAACAGCTTTAAAATGCCTTTTAAAATCCTTCACTAGAGCTGCCCCTTAAATGACGGAATTCAAAGACCCGATCCACAACTCCGCAAACCATCTTTAGATTTTTCCAATTTCAGCCCCATCGAGGGAAAATTGAGGCATTTAAAAAGGAACACAAGACAGGCCCTATTTGTGTTACTCACCCACATACATTACGGCGGCTTTATTTAGTTTCAAGGGGCTGTTGATGGTAAAACGTGTGAAGTTGCCCTTGAGTAAATAAACTTCACATCGCAACCTAAACCTGCAATAGCACAGATAAGTGTTGAACATGTAAAACTAAAGATTCACACAGTCAGACAGCCAAGAGTAAAACTAAAAGAAAGCTCTTTGATTCAACTCTAGTCTTAATGCATACTCTAATAATTTGTCCAGTTTTGCATCTTATTCATCTGCGGTTGCAATACAATGTAAATGAATCGCATTGCAGTGGATTACCACATTAATCTCCTTAACTACTACTTGGCTGACACTGACATTCAGATTTGGGGGGGGGGGGGTGTTCCTACCTTAAGGTGATGCTCATTAAAGGTACATGCCTCTACTGACACACACAGCCATACCAAAGCGGCAGTTAATCACAGGCAACTACGGCAATTACATCAATTCAAAAGGTACCGTAAAGCCCACCAGTATCTGAACACTGCTAAGAGGGCCACAAGTAACAAGCTTCATGAGTACAACTTTAATGACTTAGAGCAAGCCCTGTCACAGCTTTATTGGTCCTGCACTAGCGGCTAATTCAGAGTTTCAACCAAAAGCCTAGCTACTGAATATATTGATTACATACCCTGGGGTAAGTCTTAAAGATTATAGCCTTACTTAAGTACTGGCAAGAGTATGATACTATCCCCCTTAGTAGATTTTCCTGAGCTGGGGGGGGGGGCTCTACAATTTTTAGGGGCATCCTGAAACTGTCCCTCTGATGTCCCAGGCTATTAATATTTTCTCCAATCAATTTTTCCCCAAGTCCGTATTTGGCCAAAGTGTTGATACAGCAAAACCAAATCACAAGTTAATGTTTAGAGAAAACTGTTTCAGGTCCAAAAACATTTACGGGTGGGACTGCCTTTTCAGCAAACACAGGAATATGGCTTGTCCCTGGCTCTGCTGCTGGTCTAGTACACAAACCACTTTCCTACTCAATCAGGATCTATAGCCATGTCTTAAATGTTTAAACTGAAGGCTTGTGGGCAGCAATGAGTTTAGACTTGTAGCATCACTAGGAAATCTGCACAACCCACAAAGTTTACTAGCTGGACATCTTAGCCAGACCAGGCAATGCTCAGAGATAGACATCTCCGTACTGCATAAGATGCATCAAATACAGCACCAAAAAAAAAAAGTCACCGAGGACTGGTTCAGTCACAAGCCTTGTTCTGTCCAAATGTTGCTATTCCAAACCACAAAACAAGCATGATCACCCCAGTTTTAAATTAGCAAACAAATAAATCAAGGACTCCTAGCTAAACAGAATCTTGTCCCCTCCTGTGTAATGCAATAAACATACATTACGAGGCTCCGCACAATTATAACTACTAAGCATGAGCAAAATCAGTGGAACATCAAGCAGAACCCGACAGTCCGGTTTGTTCTGCTCCCCTACACCAGAATACCAGCAAGAAACGCCAAGCCGGGGGGGGGGGGGGGGACCAGACCAAAATGTAGTCTGTTTGCCAGAAACACAGCGATGCAGCATAAGGTGCCCAGGGGTGGGCGCATCCACATAACCTCCAATGGCAGCCAGACAAAACCTCTCTTAGGGGACTAACATGGCTCCCCCCTCACAGGACAAATATAAACCACCGACTCAAACCAAGTATAAAACTGAAATTACTTTTCATAACCTTTCCCCCAAAGAAACTTGCACAAATTCTTACATAACTCAGAGAGACATACTGAAAGCTTCTAGCTACTGAAACGTATTCTGGTTCAATCTAGGGCAGTGACTGACACGTACAGAATGGTTTTATCAGAGATGTTTAAATATTTCTACATAGACTATAACATTGGGTAAGCAGATTAATCAAAATTATAAATCTGAACCTACTGCCACGGCAAATGGAGTCCCCCAAAGATTGGACCTCTTATTCAACCCTTATATACCTCCACTCAGTCAAATTCTTCAGAACAGCAAGGTGGCACTTCATAGTTAAGCTGACAAAAAACAGATGCATTTGCTCTTGCGCCAAATATCTATGGTACAGCAGATTTGTCTTTGCCTCAAGAATACACACAACTGAAAACAGAATTTCCTTCAATTAGAGACAAGGCAGAAATAACACTAAGGTAATGAGGAAAGACTACAATTACACATACCTGGGATCTAGGGCTTTGAAAACTATAACCAAAAGCAGAAAAAAAACCAGCAGATCACACACTAAAAATTCTGCCGATTCCTTTTTTTTTTTTTTTTTTTTTAATAAAAGAACAGCACTGAACAGCACTGAAATTCCTTCCACTGGCTGCCAGTTAATCAGAGAATTGACTTTAAAATATTACTTACTATTTGCAAGTGATTAAAGGGTTTAGGACCAGATATTTTTCATATGCTTGAGGAATACAAGGGTGGTAGGCCCGATATCAGTCGGCACTAAAAAGCAAGTCGTTGCAAGAGCTGAAACTAAATATGGTGCAAAGGTGAATTAGTTACTACGCAGATGACTGCTGGACCCAGCTTCCACTGAATATCTGAAAAGCCCCAATAACACATACAGATGAGCTTTAATAATTTAACAAAATGTGCATTTAAAAAATTTGACACTATTTGGATACTTTTCTTACTGTATTATTTTATATGCTTATACTTTAATTTTATGTTTTACTTTCAGCTTGTGTCTTATTTCTGTAAAGCACTTCTGTTTTATGTGAAGTGCTATTAAAAAAAGCTGCCTTGCCTGTGTTACACCAAAGCAACCCATAGCATAACTTGAGCTGGACCAGCAGCATACACCGTCCTCAGTAAAAAGCCTTCCTTCCCATGGACCATAAGCTAAGGTGGGGGGGGGGGGGGTGCAAGCATTGATAACATGAGATTTTATATGCATTTTCTGCAAGTGTTTAACAGACAGGCCATTGAAGCGGCTTTGTAGACCCAACCCCCACAACAAGCAGGGGGGAAGTGACAGTTTCCCCATAATATTTAGACAATTTTATGCTTTACAGCCCATTCAGACATTGAGCGGTATAATACACTTTAACTGAAGCACAGAATGGGAGAGGGCTACAAGCTACCCCCAGGATAGTCTATCAATAAGTAATACTGTCAGTATGGACAGGAGTGCAAGGCCAGGCAGGACCACTCCCCGCAAACTTAAACGGTGCCACATTCAGCATGGTTTCTGTACATCTATACAGGAAAGAAATTGGCAGATTACTTGGAAAAGCCCCAAGTTACGCGCACAAACACCACGACCGTGACTTCCATGACATTATTTTAAGGATAACTGAGTACACTGTATGACTTACATTTTACTTTGCAGATAGGGCGGATTTAATTGCTGTGGTCATTTAAGATTCATAAAAAATAGTTTCTGCTTTGGCTGCTGTCAGCGCAACACAAAGAAGCCCCTGTGCACAAGAAACATGTAAACACGACCCAAAGAACAGTTCCAAAGCGAAAGGAAACTTCCTGACAAAAACTGTGCCTAAAAAACATAAGTATTTTTTTGCATCTCCTGACAATCTATGCTAGTGTAATCAAAACAGGTTTCCGATCCCTCCAAGTAAGATACGCACCTGTATGTTTGATAGATGGCGCGCTCTACACAAATTGTTCAACTTAACCCGACATTACTATTTAGTATAGCCAGATACATAAGCAGACAGAGTTCACCAGACACAGCCATAGAATTTGTAGAGCTATCGTTAATTATTTCTGGTTAGGCGAGCAGAGGCAAGCGCTGCCCTGACCGGTGAGACAAGTTCAGTCACCGATTAGCGATCACTGGCGGTTACGGTTTAACCAACTACGACTAAGCAGATCCCGGGAATTTGGGCGGGCCGGCCACGGAACCGCAAGTCCCGGACCAAGTCCCGATCACATGATCAAACCGAAACGGGCATGTTCGCCTAGGAAACGGAGATCGAGTGACCAGTCGGTAGTACCGAGCACAGAGGCTGTGAAGCGGCTCAGACGCCAGCCCGTCTGACGCCGCCGACAACACCAGGCGCGGCCGTCTGACGCAGCCCGGAGATCTGCATGCAGCTTCGCACAAGCAAAGGCCGAGGGGACGCTGTTTTGCCTGTAAGGTGTCCTGACGGGCAACGGAAGCAGGAACGGGTAGCGAGACAGGAAAATAAGAGAAACGGTCTGACACACAGAGGGCCAGGTGGATCGGTACACGGCAGGAAGACGCGCCTCCATCGTCCGATCGGCGCCTCTCTCTCAGCATCGGCCCGCTCCCATAAATTGCCTCCGGAACAGCCTACCTTGGGCGAAGACAGGTCTCTTGCAGTTGTGCTCTGAATGAGTCCGATTCCTCAAGCCGCTCTTATCCGCCATCTTGTTCTGTTTAAAAAAATCAAACTCGCCTGACGTCAGGAGAGTCCCGCGCACCCACGTGCCTTTATCAGCGCAGGTGGCGCTTCGGAAGTCCACGGGGTCCTAAAGGCGCTCAAGTTCACCTCTACTTTACGCCAGCGAAATATCGCGTCGGAGTGATCTTCAAGCCTACGAGTCAGGCCCCTGTATCGTCTGTGCCAAGATTTTGAAACTCTGCGATATAGGAGTCACAGTTATTTTTACAAAATTAATTTTGTATGTTACTTTCCGTTTCCCGCTCTTTATTCATAAAGGTAATCTCAATTTATATGCCTAATATATAGTTATCCATCCATCCATTATCTGTACCCTCTATGCAGGGTCGCAGGGGTCCAGAGCCCGAAAGGTACGGACGCAAGTCAGAGAATAAGCAATGACGAATATAGAGAATGGGTGGATGGACAGGCCACCAGCCCTTAATATATAGATTATGTTAGGTATATTTATCTTTACAGCTGTAGCTAGAGAATTGTGCGTTATTCATTTAACAGGAAAACACTGGCGGCTTTGCTTTATTAATTAACAGCATCCGTACTGGTATACCATAAGACAGGTTATATTCTGACATAAACAGGTTATAAACATGTATCAGTGGCGGGAGAGGTGGCCCTTCCTCCCCAAGGCCCATCACGGATGGGGGCCACTGGAAAATATACCAGGGAGTGCCCCAATTTACCAAGTCCCGCCCTGACGAATTGACAAATGTTACTGGGCTCCCTCAACCCCGCTGTGAGACCACTTCTCCGGTTTTGTTTATTTGTATAAGTGTAGAAAACCTCTTCTTTTCTCTGGACAACTGTATCTGATGTTATATTCATAAAAGCCATATGACCTACAACCGATGTATTAGAAAATGGAGGAAGGCATACCGCTTTTAGGGATAGTTCTTCAGATAAACTTGTCCAGAGAATAGCAGAGGATTTCCACAATCAACAATATTGGATTATCCTCCTGTGCATTTACTGTAATCTGGTTCCCCTACCTAGACACTGTTTTTTATAAATCTGGTCTTCATTGTAGGGATTCTGTCATAATATTCCTCCTTTTAAAATGGAGCCATTCTTTTGGAATAGACACAGGCACATAGTTACATAGTAAGATTACCCTCCCACCTATCTACCGAAAGAGACCCCCCACCATACTCAGCAAAAATCAATCAAGGAGGACTTATGTGTAGGGTAGCTAGAGTCCCACCGAAATGTATTTAGGCCTATGTCTAAGGGCCTGGTTCTAAACAACACTTATTTCAAATATCTGTAATCAGTGATGCACATAATTGTGGTTAAAAAGTCATAATGTTTAATTATCTAGTGCTTTATTAGGAAATTTAATAACCCTTGACCGCTGTCATTCACACATTCGCAAGGAACGATTACGCACATGTTTCAGAAGCTTGTCTTTCTTGAGTGAGCTTGATTGTTTTTATTTTCAGAGATAAAAAAAACATGACCTAATGTGTAGGAGGTAGAGATTGTGATAATTCATGATTATTATGAGTCACTAAAAGCCTGTTGTTCCCTCTCCCTTCCTCCTTCCTGCATTCACCACAAAGAGTACCAACAGATTGCTTACGTGGCTATAAAGAATTAGCTTCTCAGTAAACCTTTACTGAAGATAAAGAGGTTACAGCAACCCCTGCCACACAAAACATTAAATCAGAGGTGGATAGTTCAGGTCCAGAAAGTAAAAATCCACACCAAGATTTTGTTTCAACAAACCAGCTGAGAATAAATAGTCAAAGTCACAAAATACTCAACTGGTTGGTTGAAATAAAATCTTGGTTTGGATTTTTACTTTCTGGACCTGAACTGTCCACTGCTGTATAAAACAGATCAAACAACGTAGTGAATGTATATTTAGTAAGAATGGGCATTTCAGACAGAATTACTATTCAATTATCTTTAGTCATTATTAAAATAATGGATCAAAATATTTCTTTCCATACAAAAGGAGATATTACTCATGTATTCATTCATTCTTTGCTGCTTATCTGGAGCAGTATTCATAGCAAGGATGCCCAGACCTCCGTCTCACCAGCCATCTCCTAGCTCATCTAGGGGAATACCAAGGCGTTCCCTGGCCAGCCAAAAGATATAATCTCTCCTTCGTGTCCTGGGTCTGCCCCGAGGTGTCCTCCCGGTTGGACATGACTAAAACACCTCCGGGCTTCTTACAATATGGAGGAGCAGAAATTCTACTTTGAACTCCATCAAAATGTCTAAGCTTCTCACTGTATTTCTAAGGTTGAGCCCAGATACCCTTTCGGCTCAGTTTTCTCTACAGCATAATAGGTAGATACAATGTCCTCATAACTGCCAGCACTGAACCATTCTGCCTATCAATCTCTCACTGCATACTTCCCTCACCCATGAATAAGACCCCAAGATACTTAAACTTCTCTGCTTGAGGCAGTAACTCATCCCCCACCAGGAGTGGGCAATCCACCCTTTTTCAGTCAAAAACCATAGCCTCAGAGTTGGAGGTGCTGATTCTCATCCCAAGCACCTCACACTCAGCTGCAAACCACCCCAGCACATGCTGCAGTTCACAGGCTGAAAACGCCAATAGGATCACATCATCTGCAAAAGGCAAAGATGCAACCAACATTCTGAGATCACTGAACTGGACCCCCTCCGTCCATTGACTGTGCCATGAAATTCTGTCCATAAATGTTATGAACGGAATAGGTGACAGAGGGCAGCCTGGAGTTGGACTCCAGACTCATACCCACTGGGAATGAGTCTGATTTACTGCTGGCAGTAATACAGGCACCTGATGGCCCACAACAACGGAACCCGTACCCCATACTTTTAATGCACCCCCCACATGACCTCCCGAGGGACATGGTCATATGCCTTTTCCAAGTCCACAGATCGCATGTATACTGGTTAGGCAAAATCCCATGAACCCTCCTGAATCCACAGGAGGGTGAAAAGCTGGTCCATTGTTCTGCAGCCAGGAAGTAATTCACATTGTTCCTCCTGCATCTAAGGTTCGACTAACAGACAGACCCTCCTCTCCAATACCCCAGACATAGACCTTTCCAGAGAGGCTGAGGAGTGTGAAGTTTCCCTGAAGTTCCCCTTTCTTAAAAATTGTGACCACCACCCCAGTCTGACAATCCAAAGGCACTGATCCCAATGTCCATGCAATGTTGAGCAGATAAACCACAAAGAATTATACTGCTGCTAAATAATACTTTAAATACTTCATTTATTATTCTTCTTTAAGATTTTTATACACATTAGAGGAAAATGTGTGGCTCTGTGTTCATATCTGAAAGGTTGCTGATTTGAATCCTGTGGTCAGCAGAATAATCATATCACTGCAGGGCCTTTGCTGGCCTTTAAGCAAGGTGTTTAAGCTTAACTGCTGCAGGGGCGCTGTACTGTACATACAGCCAGGGATAGCCTTGGGTGTTCTGGCAATCTTGGTGAAATTCTGTTAGCTCTCCCCCCCAAATAAAAAGCTGGGCAACAGAAAACAAATTTTATCAATATATTTATATTAAACACATTTCAGTAGCAAAGGGTATCTGGTTGTTAACTAGCTAGCTTGCGTCTCACAAGTAAAGTAGTGAAATGTCAAACTAGTGTAAATAACTGGAATGTCAAGGAATGCAAACAGAGGTATTTCTTCTGATTGTTTTCATTCGCTCTTTTATGTCCCCAAATGAAATGGCACCCTAATCATTTGGCGCCCTAGGACTGGCCATCAGGAAGGTCTTTCTTCCTCAACCCTGGCATTAAATAGCCTGAATACCAGGGGTGCCCAACCACTGGGTCCATCTTGGTATGTCTTCTGCTTGATTGCATGAGATAATTAATTGATATAAGTTTAATATTGGCCCAGGACAGACAGATCATGTTTCTTCACTGATAAGAGAGTTAAATTGGTCACCTGACCAATATGGCAAATATTGTTTTTATTAAGGTTAATTCACATATGTTGTGGCCATTAATCTGCTCTCTAAATTTGCTCCTAGTGTTTTTCTTAAAAAATGATCTTGACTGAGATTTTAAAGAGGTACAGCCAATCATTGTTTTTTTTTTTTTTTTGATCATATTGAATTCTGAAAATCCGTGCAGCATCAGGCTACAAAACAGTACTTTTCATGTTCCAGTGCCTGTCATTCTTATATTTTCTTACATTCAACTTCTGGTGGGGGGAGGGGAGGCTGGAGCCTACCCTAGGCAGCGCAGCATGGAGTGACAGGTCACGGCCTGCACGCACTCACACACACACATCATACCTTACATCAGTGTTAATTAGGTCAACGAAAATTTTGACGATAAGTATTCGTTGACGACCTTTGATTTCATGACTAGATTGTAACGCCAACGTAAATGAAAAAATCTTTGCCAACGAAAATTACAGCGAAATCTCTGTTCATTATGCTCTGACAAGTAAAGACGAGATGAAATTGCTAGCTCCATTTGGGCAGACAACCTAGATCACAGTAGCCATCTCAAAGCATTGGTTGTTATCCTTTTTAATCAATCATTTAGGTGCATAAATCTGCAAGTGCAGATACAAATTCTCACTGTCTCCATGCATCTTTCTCATTGGATCTTTTTTTCCCGTCTCGTGCATTTCTGCGCAAATGCATCTTACAGTCAAACTAAAAACAAGTGAGCAAGGTAACGTGAAATCCTAATTACAATGAGTTCCTCACCTTGACCGGTGCCCTGTCAGGTGGGCAGAAAAAGGAGAGACAATCTATGGATACATTTCTATTATAATCAAATCGAAAGAAACACTCGGTGTATCGTTCCCGATGAGGACGGAGTGACGTGTGGATTCCAGATTGCTGGAAAAAACACGACCAATTTGAAAAGGCACCTGAAGACAAGGCATCCTGCAGTCTCTGACAAGTTGAATATCAATTATATATGTTAGAG
>JAODKF010000047.1:17702980-17713045 GCA_026779585.1 Mormyrus proboscirostris
ACATTTACTCTTCATCTATTTCCTGCTCCCCTTCTTCTGATTATCTTTCTTTTTGTTATATCATTGCACCAATGATGGCACAATTTTTTGTTTGACACATTTCTCGTTCTTATTTACGTGTCTTTTTGGATGAGTGACCAGTGTGTGAGTGTGTCCTGCAATGGGTTGGTGCCCCATCCTGGGTTGTTCCCTGACTTGCGGCCATAGCCTCTGGGATAGGAACTACTCTGAATAGGAAAAGCGGTTTCAGAAAATGGGTGGATGGATATGTATACATCTGTAAATAATATATTTTATTTTGCAAACTGCAGCCTGGTTCTTCCCAGTTTCTCATTAATGAAGGGCTTCTATTTTGCTTTATAGGACTTCAGTCCTGCTTCAAGGAGCCTGATACAAACTGTCCCAGCAGTGCACTTTGCACCTGCACTTAATGTTTCCCATTGCTTTGAAGGGAACTTGATGTCATCCAATGATTCATGAAAGACTATCAGATAAGTTAACAGTCACCTCTGGCATTAGAAAGTTGCTTCTGCCCTTGACCTGGCTGGTTTTTGGTTGCTTTCAATGTCTTCTGCTTCACCATGTTCATGTGTACTGCTGTCTTATAAATTTTGAACAGGAGCCTGGAAGCAACCTCCTGCTCAGTGTAGTCTTCTGCCAGAAGAACCATGATTAGACCTGGATTTAAAAATGCAGATTTATTTTAAAATATAGAATGGTCTCTTATCTTTCCTGTGGCTGTAAATAAATTGCTCACAGTCTTGGTATGCTTACTTAATTCAGTAAAAATCTTGTAAATTTATTGGTTTCATAACAAAAATCCATTGACAAACAATGTTTAACATATCTTGACTGACTCATTCAGTTTTTGTTCTTGCCATCTTGCTATTAATTGCAATTTTAGTCAATTTTAGTCCCAAAAGCACACTAAACACAAATGTTTTGAATTTTATGTAAAATGCATTGCTAATTAAAAAGCGCCCAATGAGAAGGTTGTCAAAGAACATTTTAACTCAGAAGAGCTGTTTTAGAACTTTAATTTGGATTTCAGTTTATTACTACTTGAAATGAATGTTTTACTTAAAACTACTGGTTGTTTCTAATGTGATATATACAGTGTGTATATATATATATATATATGAGAGAGAGTAAACAAATAAATTTATTTTATAAAACCAATACATTTATTATGTTTCTTACTGAATTAAGTAAGTCTGCCAAGGTTTTCTGTGAGCGCTGCATACATCTTGTGGATTTTTAGTGCAGCACTGATTGGCTATTGGATATGACCTCTGCACTAGATTCCTTATCCGTCATTGATTCCTTCTCTTTCACTGATTTCTTCTCTGTCACTGATTGCCTGTTTTAAAGGAAAAATATTCTTGTAAGAAATAGCAGTACTGTGTACAGCCTTTACTGTAAGGATTCTGTTGGCACAGAAACAGCTCTGTTCAGTTTGAAATCTATACTGTCCAGTTATGAATGAGGGCAATAAGCCATCTGTTCCATCTCTAAATCATATCCAATACAGGGTCGCAGTGAGCGAGCTTGTATTCACAGATTTTTATAAAGCTGAGGTTATCCTTGTAAAAAGAAATTTGGTCCCCACAATGTAATTATTAGAAACACACACACAGACTTGTACTTATATCTTTGTGGGGACGTCCATTTATCTCTATGGGCAAAACCCTAATCCCAACAATGATAACCTTAACTGCGACTCAGCCCTCACCTTAACCATAAGTAACAAAATACAAAAGTTTCTGCATTTTTAGTTTTTTGATTGCATTCATAGATCTTTGTGGGGACCTGGAAAATGGTCCCGCTTCACCATACGAGACAAATATCCAGTGACTGCTACCCAAGATGCTGGGAGGAGCTCTGGGGGGGCACCCCAGCAGCCCCACAATCAGACCACGTAGCATAAGCGGTATCACAACATGTGTGACTTGTGATTTGGTTTTACTGCCAGTCTGGTAACAGGTCTAAACTACAGTGACTAGATAATCCATGTCAGGGAGGACACTTTGAGCTGGGACAGGATCTGTAAACTACCCTCTCCTTACTGTGTGCTGATTGGTCAGTCTCCTATAATCGTGCACTACTGTTGATGTGAAACAGTTGAATGAGTCTTTCAATCGAGGAAACAAACCAGTCAAAGCACAAGAATGGCTGAACTCTTTAGCTAGGCACAGGAGCCATTCAGTTCTAAAGCAGTATTTAAAACTTGAATTATCCTCCCTGGCACGGGTTAGGTGGTAACCATAGTCTAAACTGTAGTACTATCTCAGACAATCCAGTGTACTGCCAGCAGTAGCTGGTTTCACGTTCATCTGCCTTTCCCCCAGATCCTCTCTCCTGATAATCCTCACTCTTTCTCTGTCATTTATGGCCTAACCGAACCTGTTAGGAAACATCTTCTTGGCCAGAACGGAAGCCTGCCGCATGTTCCTCAGCTGACAGCCAGCAGGGCTTACCTTACACTCTCACTGCAAATAAATCACAGCTCGTGGCTTTAGAAGAGGTCATTCTCAGAGCAGGGCGTCCCTGTCGTTTTCAATTCCAATCGAAAATGCTAAGGTCGGTGCTTTAATTCAATATCATATGAAGAGTCTTGCTGAGAAACTGGATGTTTTGAGGAATTGGGTTTAGGCAAGCTCCTCCTTTGATCTGCAGTCAGGTACTAATTGCTAATGACTTTAATTGGGAATATCTTTGATATGGCATAGAGTCAACGGAATTGCAGGAGAGTGGCCAGGGGTAATGAGAGATTGAAAGGCTGCTGAATGATGCCATGTTCTGTCTCATTTTACTATTTAATCCTCCAAACCTCCATGCTCCCAAGATCTGCTCATTGTAAAATAAAATGATACTTTATTTGCACAAGTACGAGAACAGGTATGCAGAAAAAAATTGCTCTCTTTTGAGACATACACACATATACAAGTGACAGATGAAAGCTTGGGGTTTGAGTGCAGGGTCAGCCATTTATCCGACACCCCCAGAGGATTCTTTGAGGTTAAAGGCCTTTTCCAAGGGCGCAACAGTGACTGATCACAGAAGCCTAACCTGCAGAGGAGGGAATCAAGTTTTTACACAAACCTTTGAGGATGAACTTAAGAGGATTATTGTGCTATATGTGTGGAGGGGAAAATGTGAGGCAAACAGATGCTTTACGTACAGGAGATGGCTTTTATTTTGAAGGTGGATGTCACACATCGGCAGGCCTGAAGCAGCCTTTCCCTGGGGGAATGTGCAACCCCATATGGCAACATCGGCACTCTGCTCTGATTTTGTAAACCAACAGTGTGAGGCTTTACAGAGAAGGAGGCATCAGAGAATGAAAGAAATAGGTCCGACATCATATTACAATGGCTGTCCCCTGCTGACGAGGATCTCGTTTCTGTCAGTGACTGCTATACTGTATGAAATCCAGGCTGGACGTGATGTGTTGTGCGCCAGGTATTAACATGCATCCTGGGTGATCCGATCACAAGTGGACAGCGCTACCAGGCATAACATGCGTCCCCGCATGTGTCTCCACTGACTACTTTTAATCGGAATTCACTTTCCCGTGACTTTTTTAATAAGCACGTGAATCACTTCCATACGCTGAATCTGCCAAACATCAAAAGAAGGAGAAGAAATCAAAAGCTAACATCTTGGAGAACAGAAGCTCTTCTTGTTTTTTATTTTTTACTGCTTACAAATATTACAATGTCAAATAGTATATTATTGAGCAAAAAAACTTATTACCCAGATAAACACCTGTATATTTTTTCTTTGGCTGGGTAAGACCTCAGTAGCTCCTGTCCATGTAACAGAGGTGGGTAAATTGCTGATTAAGCATGTGACATTGGTGCTGATTTACCTTGACAGGGGACTACTGCTAATAGCCACAGCCATTCGTTCCTCACCCTCCATGTTTATGTGCACCATGTCTGTGGATCGCGGCACGGTATACAGACAGGCAGGACTGAAATCTGGGTCTGTCCTGTATGTAAGGCAGGTGTGATGGCTCAGTGGGTACCTATGTACACTGGCCTGTGTGATGCGCATCTTCTCGCTGTATTTGTGCACCTTCCCTCTGAGTGCTCCAGTTTCCCCCCATAACTAGACATGTGATTTGCTCTCTACATTTCCATTGGCATGGAAGGTGGGTAGAAACAGGTAAAGCGTACATAACCTGACAAAAGGTCACATTAGGCCCTCCATCTGATTTAATGTCTAAGCTTATGCATTTAAAGGCCCCTGAAAAGTGCTGGGGGCCCCAGATCTGCCAGGGTATACATGCCCCTGCTGTGCCCCTGGGTACAGGAGTGGAACTTAAGAACTTTTGCTTCTTTTACTAGACAGCGGGCTAGTGTTCAGCTTTTTGTACTCACTTTCTTCTAAATTACTTGCCTCTGCAATTTTAATTGACAGCCCTGGTAAAAGAATGTCAGACAGAGGATCATCCTATAACATTTGACTTAAGGTCCAGTAACAAACCGAATTTACATTTCCAGGGGCTTCCTGCTGCCCTGTACCCTGCTGCAGGGGCCACTGGGAACGGCTCTGTTCTCTCGAAACTTGTCTTGCATCATGGGTGACAGCAGCGCCTACCTACCTGTTAGCGCCTTCAAAATAAAAGCCTGTATCCGCCCCTGCCCACCCCATACCCTGCCACATTAAAGCCTCTTTCAAAATGACAGTGCTGGTCATATGGTGTCTTAGAGAGGCGCAGTGGCAAAAGCCTTCAAAGAGCCTTGGATGATCCTTACTGCTTTTCTCTATTTACACAGATCTGGTGACATCAAAGTAGGATTTTAATTACATGAGGAGGCATGAGACATAAATAACACACATAACTATGCAGTGAAATACCCTGTGATCCTCCCCTGAACCCCCCGTCCCACAATGATCTGGCCAGCCCCTAAAAATAAGAGGGAAAGTGATGCAGGTTAGGGGAGTCCCCGAGTCGCTGGGTCCATCTGCAGCACAGCACTTCTAATTATAACCCCCTTAGCAACAGCAATGCTGACAAGGTCACTGTTGGGGGGGCACTGCAGCCAAGGCCTTAACTGGTGAGATGCGCCACCCACAGGCCGGCTCCCGCAGCTGCATCTATGAGTTTGTGCTGCTCCTCTAGCCATGCAAGCTGTGCTGTTTATGTAGATTTTCCACCTACTCCAGTTGTGTCACTCAGGATGATGAAAAGCACTCCCACCTCCCATCAGCAGAAAGAAACACACCACCTCAGTTCAGCATTTCCTGATGGCCACAGGTAGGGGGCGCTGTGTCGAATCCTGGGGGCTGGTGACTGGGGTCTAATATGCTATCTCATAGTTTAACACAGTACGTAAGTAAGGTGACCCTGCTGTGACATCAGTCGGCTTCCCAGGGGATCAGAGGGCCACTCTGGGCTCCCCGGGGAACCCACCAGGCAGGGCTTGTCTCATCACCTGCTGCTACTAACCCATACTAGAATTTCTAACACATCTCAAAATATCAGCACAAACCAAACAAGCAAATACCATGCCTATTGCTTTGAGATGACATTCCTTAGAGTGGGGAAGAGGGACATACAGGTAAATGACAAGTAGGGTTCAGGCATCAGTGCTTAGTGCAAACACGCATTCACAATAATGAATGCAAACAAGTTTCAGAAACAAACAATTGATATTGCAGCTAAAAGAGCAAGCCGAGTCTGCATCGGTCGTGCGTTTCAGTGAGATACCTTGATAAAGCGTTCATTAAAATGAGAGAGGCAGTGCTGCACAATTAGTCCCTTATCCAGCAATTTTCCAACAGCTGATCCTGATCAGAGTTGCAGGCTTCATTATATTATTATTAATATTATTATTATTCCAGGCAGGCCATGTCCATCACACTGTACCTCCTGTACCTTATGTGGCTGGTCTACTTTCTCACAACACCAGTGAGCCCATTAAAGGAGTTCCTGAGGACATTGCCTTATCCGGTCTCTGCAGAATAATAAAAACAATATCTATTGCCTCCACCACTGATCAAACATGCCTTTAGGGAAGCAGACAATACACTTCCTGTTAAAGGTGTCCTCAATGTACTACTGAAGGCCAAGGTCATGTGACACAGGAGCATAGTTATATGGGTCCTGATGGCCCTAAGGCTCACGCTTCAGCAGATGGTGTGCTGTGGATTCGGTGAAGTGACGTCCCTGGCTATTCCCAACGAACAGACACCTTTCAAAAATGTTCCCAAGTGCCCCTCATTCCAGCTAACCTGGGTCAAGCTGCCTCTTTAAGAAAAGTGAAGACTCTATCATTAACCTCTCACTCCAGCTACTCTGGGCCAAGCCACCCCTTTAAGAAATGTGAAGAATCCATCATTGCATTTTCAGGTGCAATACCAGAGAGCAGGGGCCATGCCGTAAAAGGCTGACACCTGGGATCCAGCCAATACAAATATTTACATAGAATGGTCATATTAGGGAAAACAGTGGCTACCAGTGCAAAGAGCTCTTCATTCACCTGGGGCCAAGTATGCAGGGAGCTGCCTTTTAATGTCCAAATGGATATCGACCATGAAAGGAACCCCATGTACAGTCACATGACCTCCACAGACCCAGACCTTGATGTTTACCCATGAGAATCCATGCTTTCATAATTCACAGGCATGGACTGACAAAGGGGCAATAGAAAAGACACTAAATCTGGCAGATCAAGGACACTTGTGTTTCTAAAATGACCTTTGAAACCACATGTCCCGGCAATGAGAAATAATAAAAATGCACTCAAATTCATTTTGATGTTAGGTAATATTTGGGATTCTTCGACCCTGAGATACTTAAACTCCTCTGCTTGGGGCAGCATGTCACCCAATAGGAGTAGGCAATCAACCCCTATCCAGTCGAGAACCATGACCTCGGACTTGGAGGTGCTGATCCTCATCCCGGCAACCTCACACTCAGCTGCAAACCACCCAGTGCAGCCAATGACGCCACCTCATCTGCAAAAGGCAAAGACTTGATCCTGAGGCCCCTGAATGGGACATCCTCCACCTGTTGGCTACGCCTACAAATTCTGTCCAGAAAAGTTAAGACGGTGACAAAGGGCAGTCCAACACCCCCTGGGAATGAGTCTGACTTACTGCTGGCAATGCGAACCAAACTCCGATTATACAGGGACCTGATGGCCCACAACAACGGACCCCGTACCCTATATTCCTGAAGCACCCCTCACAGGACCCCCAGAGGGACACAAAACACATACAGACTGGTTGGGCAAACTCCCATGAACTCTCCAGTATCCTTATGAGGGTGAAGAACTGGCCCAGTGTTCTGTAGCCGGGAAGGAATCCACACTGTTCCTGATGGATCCGAGGTTTGACCAACGGACCATCCTCTCATATCTTCCCAGGGAGGCTGAAGAGTGTGATCCCCCTGAAGATGGAACACATCTTCTGGTTCCCATTCTTAAAGATTGCGATCACCATCCCAGTCTGCCAATCCAAAGACACTGCCCCCAAAGTCCATGCAATGTTGAAGAGACGTTAGTCAAGGCAGCCCAACAACAAGATTTCAAGAACTCAGGGCAAATATCAGTGACCTCAGCCCTAGAGATGAGCAAGTCCCCCTCTGAGTCTTCCAGCTCTACTTCCTTCAAAGAAGATGTATCAGTGGAATACAGGAGATCCTCAAAGTATTTTTTCCACCTCCCGACTATATTGGGATAGGTCAAAAGTTATCCATTCCCATGCGGACGCAGATCCGATGATACGATTACAAAATTACATATTTGGAAGGGGCTCAAAGCAGAGCCGCTGCTCCTTCGCAATGAAAGGAGCCAGTTGAGGTGGCTTGGGCATTTGTCTATAAGGCCTCCTGGACAGCTCCTATGCGAAGTGCTTTGGGTATGTCCAACTGGGAGGAGGCCCCAGGGCAGATCTAGGACACGCTGGAGAGATAATATCTCTTGGCTGTACTGGGAATGCCTTGGTATTCCACTGGAAGAGCTGGCCGGGGAGGTCTGAGCATCCCTGCTAAGACTGCTGCCCCTGCGACCCAAATCCGGATAAGTTGTAAAAAATGGATGGATGCATGGAAATACACAGGCATTCAATTAAACACAAATGTGTGTAAGTAATTACAGCTGCTCAATTCCCCACCCCATAGATACAGTAAGTTACTGGTTAAAACAACATTGTGACCTTTGTTTTAGACTGAACTTCACCTCAATGTTCAGGCACAGAGTCTGGAAAGCAGGGAGTTTTGCTAGTTATGGTGCAGCCAGTGTCCCTGTGCACAGATGGCACAGACTTCGTGCCACATCAGCATTTCACAACAGGAAAGTGGAAGTTCTGTCCCACTGTTGTATAAATAAGGATGGGATTGGTGGCTTCACAAATGTGCTTGCTGTGGAAAGTGAAACTACAATTTTAGCATAATGGAGGACACAGGAAAAGGTATGATTGTAGCCAGAAAAGGTTTTTTTCCCCTGTTTTACTAATAAGTTGATCATGGCATCTCCAATGACCAAAGCTGTGAAATGGTATATCAAGGTTTTGTTCTAACCAACCAGCTGAGTATAAAGAGTCACAATCAGAGTACTTAGCTGGTTGGTTGAAACAAAACCTTGGTCTGAATTGGTTCTTTATGGACCTGAACTTTCCACCTCTGATAGCAACAAGCTCTCCAAATGGCAGGAGGAGCTGCCCCCTCCCAGACAATGAACAAACAATTTACAATTTATAAGAGCTTTACAGCATCCCTACCCAAAGCCCCCAGTGAGTAAGCCATAGGCCACAGTCACAAGGAAAAACTTCAGGGGTTGGCAGGGAGAGTCAAATAGGAGAGATGGCTAAGTGTCGAGTCATATTGTCCAAATCATATAATTTGAGACACAACCGGGGAGCAGGGAGATGATGACAGCCTGGTGCCGATGCTCCTTCCAATCGCCTGGCAACCAGAAGTAAGGCAGTGGGTCATACATGGAAGATGACACAGGCAGAACGGCGAGCTGCATGCAAGGATGTCAAGGGTAGTGGCGACGTCACATGTAGCAGGGTGTGCTGGATATCTTGATAGATTGAGGTCTCCAGGCAGCACACCCCAGGAGGAGTAGGGAAAGTAAAATGTGCAATTAGTCAAAGCAGGGGAGACTATAGGCAGTGCTAACAGTTAGATGAGTGCAATACGAAGTGCAAAGCTCCAGCAGATATGGCTATAGCAGCATAATTAGGAGGGAGAGGCAAGTGGGAATGTAGGCATGGGGAGTCCCTGAAATGTCAACAGTCCAATTCCACAAGGGATTGTGAAGCTAGAGCACTGTCAGTTCAGTTTATCCAAAGCCAATGGCACCAATCCCCACCCAGCTCTACACCTCACACTATAGGTCTAACTGGGAGTAAGGAGTTAATTAGAGCGAAAACTAGTGTCCCTATAAGCTAAACTAAACAGATGTGTTTTTAGTCTAGACCTGAATATTGAGAGTGAGCATGAAACTCGCACATCTGGTGGAAGACCATTCCATAGCAGAGGGACTCTATAGGAGAAAACTCTGCAGCCTGCCGTAGCTCTTTCTACCTTAGGTACTAACAGATATCTGGTGCCTTGAGAACGAAGCAAGCACGGAGGGTTGTATGAGGTTAGCAAATCACTAAGATATTGTGGTGCAAGGCCATTTAGTGCTTCTACGTGGTGTACTGATGTCACAGTGTTACAGAAATACTGCAGCCCAAATCTGGAAACTTTTATCATCCACTGCAAACCGTTTTATTCACTGCGGGAGTTTTCTTCCTTCATTCTGGTCGGCGTATACATCTCTCCTCAGACAAATGCAAGCGTCGCACTGTGTGAGCTGGCCGGCCAGATTACCACCGTGGAAAGAAAATTCCCAGACTCCTTTCCTATTGTCCTTGGGGATTTCAACAGAGCAAACCTTAACCACAAACTTCCTAAATACAGACAGCATATTAATTGCCCCACCAGGGACAATATTACACTGGATCATTGTTACACCACTCTAAAAGATGCCTATCGCTCTGCCCCCCGGGCAGCTTTGGGACATTCTGATCACTGCCTGGTCCATCTTATTCCAGCTTACA
>JAODKF010000047.1:17721646-17736597 GCA_026779585.1 Mormyrus proboscirostris
CCCCCCCGAGCGGCAGGGGGACGGCTCTATAGATCAGTGACTGAGGGCGCCAGAGGGGAGATCTCTCTCAAAGAAACACTGCTTTATCCTGCAAACAAGATGGCGCAAGTATTTTAAAACTCTATCAAGCACCAGGAAAATTTATACAGCACCAAAAAAAAAAACAACAAAACCTGATATTAAAAGATGAATACATAATTAATACATAAAGGGAGCAGGAGGTGGCATGAGGAACTGGTTCTGTTGAGTCATGGGTTTAAGTTCCATGAGGTCTTGGTGCTGATCTCCTGACCAAGTGACACAATCTGCACCGAATAAGTAAAAAAATCTATTTATACGAATTACAAGTGAATGGTGGCTGTGTTAAGCTGTGTAGCATGGTGAGACCTTACATGGCCACCAAGGTGGATGTTTCAGAAGAGGTGTGGCCTGTTCAGAAGGGGTGGGGCCTGTACAGAAGGGGTGGGGCCTGTACAGAAGGGGTGGAAATTGTGTACAAGGGGTGAGGCCTTTTCATAAGGGGAGGGGCATGTCCAAAGGAGAGAAGCCCCAGCAGGTTGGCATCCACAGCACTTGTATAAGGCTGTTCAAGAACCTGATAAATAGATCGACCTTCAGTATTTTCCCAGCTTTTGGCTCTGTGCAAAGAGCCCTTAACGGTAGCGTTTTTGAGTGACATTGGTGGTTTGGGCGCCCCTGGAGGCGGAATGAAAGGATCAATCAGGTCTTGGGAAGTGTGTAATGGTGGTTTTCTACTGGCATACCAGAACTGAGCTGTACCACAAAGAGAGACTAGTTACAATGCGGTTCCAGCTTGCTTTGGCTTTCCACTGCAGAAAACTTACTGGCTCGGAGAGCGACACTGACATGTGCTAATTTCCTAATTTTCAAGCACATCTGTGAGAATCGGCGTGTTATGCAAACATCAAATTCTAACAGAATAAGCATTCACTTGCATTTGCATTACAAATCCATTCCATTTAACTGTTCTATAGTACTTTTTTAAGTAGTAGGTTGGAAATTTTCTGAGTAATCGGGAATGCATTAATACATCACAATGTGCAATACCACTAATATACTCGGTTTTACTTCGGATGATCCATGCACAGAACACTGGTATTTCCTTCCTTTGTGACCAATCAGGTGCTGGTGATGCAACCAGCTGGATTTGGTCATGTTATTAAGCAGGGCCATGCCAGTGCAGTAACGACTTGGGTACACCGCACAAACTTTACAATGGAAAACTGTTTGCAGCACAGGTCGAGTAGAGCTTGGGTCTTGGTAGGAGTGGAAGCATGCCATAAGCTGACAAGCTGGTAAGGGTAATTTTACAGGACAGCTGAGGAGGGGCTGCCCTAGGTATTCAGGTTTGGGGCAGGGGGTGACAGAAAGGGGGGCAGAGGTGAGGCTCACCAGACACTGAGGCGCTTGCCGAAGACCTTGATACTGTTGAGGTGGGTAATAGCTCTGTCGACTGCGTATTCGTCCCCCATCTCCACCAGCGAGGTCCCTGGCACGCTCTTCATGAACTTCACCTGCGGATGCCCAAGGCCACATTCAAAATGTCATCCGTACGAGACCATGGACTGCAGCTTAAGCACATTGATGTGTTAGACAGACGTGCTCTTGACCTTCTCGATGTTGCCATACAGGCAGAAGAGGTTGAAGATGCGGGTGCAGTTCATCTTGGTGGGGTGCAAGCCGCTCACCATGGCGACCGAGCTGGAGGAGTGGCCGATGTAGGAGGAGGTCTGGGGCAGTGGGTAGGCCACCACTTCGGGGATGTCATGTGAACCTCTCTTGTACCTGTTATTGCTGGGCAGAGGCAGCAGGGGGCAGTGTGACCCTGGAAGAGGTGCACATGGGAAAAAAAAATGAGAAACAGCTTGGCACAGTATGAGCTTGTCAAACGGGAGGGAAAAAAAGAGACATAATTATACATCATTTCCACACCTATTTCTTCCAGGACTGCAGAAAACCAGTTTTTTATAGTGGTGCATTTCCAAAATGCTCAGCTCAATGCTGAGGCTTATCAGTGTATATTATACACAAGAATACACGTATGCACACACATTTCAAAGGCAAGAATAACACTTAAAAACTACAATATTTAAACACAAATTCTAACAAACAGGTCTAGGAAAAATCTGTGACATAAACACCCAGCAGACGAAATGCAGAATTCTCGTTTTACATTCATAAACAGGCCGAGGTGCCATTTCTTACAGCTCCTTGCCGCTTCACGACGTTTCATTTAAATGTAAACGCGAGGAGGGGGTTGCAGAGCGTGATAATTAAAGCACAACGGCAGACAAAAAAGCAGGAGCACTCACCATAGCCATTGTCGCTGAAGGACGATGGATGCTCCCCCAGAATAGCCTGCCGCTGCCTGCCCTTTCCCTGCTCTGAAAGAGAAGCAGGAGTGAAACAGCGCTGCGTGGAGCAACAGGCTGGGGTGGGGGGCAAGACGGGGTAAAGGGGGACAGGGGCGGACACGTGGAGATGAAGCCTGGAGCCAGCGGCTGCCTCCCCGTCCAATCACTTACAGCCCCCCATGATGGGTTTCCGCGGCTGGCCGCTTTACAGGAACAGGAGGTGGCAGAGACTGTTTAATGGCCACTATTACCGCTCAGCAGTACTGGCAGGGTGACCCAGATGAGCAAGATTATTACCATATAAAAGGTACATTACGCAGCCTTCAAAATTACTCCTCACATGGCAAGTCAGAAAAGGATACTCAGAATAAATGCATGTATTTGTATTCAAAGTATTCAAAGCTTATTTTTTATGTTACGTAAATAAAAAAACAACATGCTTAATGCATATCAAAACAGTTCTAAATTCAGCAGCTTTGAAATAAAATGAAACATCTACATTGCTGTCACTACAAATGAAAGGTTTAAGGGGGCGGTTAGTGGCCTGTGTTTGTTCTTTCTCTGTGTGCTCACATTACAATGCGGGGTTTAGTCCCAGACCCTGCTGCGGCCTGGAGTCCCCCCCGGTCCAGAAGCGCCACTGCCCTTCGGAGCCCCATCATCTTGCGGGCGTTTGTGTGCTGATCACTTGCCGGATAAAGACGAGATCAGGCTGGTTGCATGTTTAATGGAAAATCCCCGGGGCTGAGGATTGAAACGTCACAGTGGGGCTCAGATTTCCTTTTCAGTGATCCCAAGATCGTCCTCGACCTAATCCAAATGTATTTGCGCAAGGCACAAATTTTTCCACAGTATATCCATTTACCCAGCCGGAGTGCCTTTCTTGGGGGGAAATAATAGAATTCCATATCTATAGTCCTGCCTAACGGCCCCTCATTGGCTGAGCATGGAAAAAAGTGTCCTTCCTGCCTGTCCTCCAAAAATGACTTTGAAGCAACACTGGAGATGATGATGATAGCAGTCAGGTTTGGTCAATTGGGAGGGTTGTTCCATGTCATAACCATGACAGCAATTGCTTATTATAGTCATCACAGCCCGGGCGGCACCCGAAACGCAGCCAGCAGGGGGCACATCCACAACCTAGCTGCTGTAACCTGATGATGATGAATCCCCCCCCCCCCCGCCCCAAAGGATCAAATCCTGGATTCATGCCTGATTAATTCCCACCGGAAAGGTACTGAACACCACTGGACAAAAGCTAACAGTTAAGCTGATTTAGGCAGAGGCTGTTGGGCCGTCTTGGACAGCAGAACTTCATTAATGCACAATATAGGGGATGGGCCTCCAGGTGACATCAAGGTCAAATAAGCCCCCCCCCCCACCTCCCATTACAATCCAGTCTGCTCTGCAAGTAGAGCCAAAACCGCTTGCAGGCATGCTGGAAAGCAAACTGTGTACATTAAAGGGAACGCTATCAAGCCTGCCCCCCCCCTGCAAAGCTGAAGGATGTCCAGACGACGGTCACGGAATAAATTAGATTGGGTAAATATCCTGCCCGTGGGAGGCCATCCTCCGAGGGCCTTCAAAATGAGTTTTTAACCTTGGTGGATTCCACATTTTCAAAGTAAGTTGGAGTATCCTAACAAGCCTTTCGGATATGCGACAGTTACAGCTGCCGGGAGTCTGGAGACAAGCTGCCCTCCACATCCGTTAATATCCAGAGAAACAGAACAATTCGCGGCTTCACATCTAAAACTTGCAGCTCCAGTAAACACTCAAGAACCATTAAGCTTTGTGCACTCCGGGAGAGAATTCTCTATGCAGACAGATTTAAACAGGCAACCAGATACTGTATAGTGAGAAGAATTCTCCCGTTTGGTACGGGAGTTGCTCTGCCAGTGGCCGGAAATCACTACAGAGAGTAGTGAAGGCCTCAGAGTTCATCACAGGCATGCGTCTTCCTGCGATTCAGGACATTTATCTCCAGTTGTGCCTTCGTAAAGCACACAGCATCATGAAGGACCACAGCCACCCAGCATGACAGCTGTTCTCCTGGTTACCGTCTGTCAGACGATATAGGAGTCTGTTTGCTCGGACTACAAGACTAAAAAATTACCATCAAGCCATTCGACACCTCAACTACAACACTTGAACACACACATCACACTTCACTGGATGCACATACAAACTGTTCCTATACATTACAGATACAAATAAAGGTAAAGTGCAAAGTGTATTTCTATTATTGTAAAGAACAAAAGCAATCTGCTGCTCACTCTTGTCACTTCGTGTGCAATAACATTGTCTTCCTTATTTATTTTCTGTACTATATTGCTGAGAGACTTGTTTATTCTCATCAATCACATTTCATTGCAATGTTGACCCTGTGCTAACTTGCATATGACAAAAAAACGGAAAACAACTGAAAACTGAAATCAGCTAGACTGTACAGGGGTGTCATTCACTGATTCAAAACATATCACTGGCTAATGATAAGGTTGGCCCCTCTGTATGAATTCTGGCCCAGCTTATGCCCCCCACTTTAAAAAAAAAACCCCAGAATCACCCCTTAAACAACCCAAGCTAAGTTACCAGCTCCCCAGGTTCTGGTGCCGTAGGATCTAAAAGCTGCAACCTTCCATTTATGCTGTCATCATTTAATCACACCAGTGCCGATCGAAGGCCTCGGGGCCATCTCTGACAGCTCACCACCTCTCATGAATATTTGACGGTGGGGCCCAGCTCTGGTGATTTGCTACAGATTATCACCGTAAAAAAATAAAGAGGCCTTGCTGAATCATCACAGTCCATTTTGCATTCTCACCGATGCCAGTGCCCCACCAGAGAAGATTAGCTTCGCCTACATTTGTAGCAGATTTCCCAAGACCGCCTTAAATCTATATCTTTAGCTTGAAGGTGCCATCGCCCATAGCAACAAAGACTCAACAGCACAGAACAAATGATTGCCTTTGTCAGGATATGTGTACTTAGTGAAGAGCTAAGTCCTGTTGTATTTGAATTGTTCTCACAGGGTTTTGGACCTGTTCCACCATCAGTCGATTTTACGCATTGGAGTCTTTGCTGGCTGGGAGGGCGTTTGGGACCCTTCTGTACTAATGTGAGTTTCGGAAGCATTTCCTTTAGGGGTGTTGCTGTGGTGGCTGAGAAAACCAGTCATCTTGACAGAGACTGTGCCCTATGAAGTCAAAGTCAAAAGGAGGTCCTCATAAAGTCTTCTGACGTGCGTCTTCTGGCAGTGGAGGGCTTTGAGGTGGAGCGTGCAGTCAGGACAGGTGTCAGGCTTTCTCTTGCTTCCTCTCTTACCCCCTGTTTGCTGTGACTAGTAGAGGTACAGGATCAGTTATCCCCCCCCCCACTCACCCCACCACCACCATGTGGCCCCTGTGATGGTGGCAGTAAGAGGCCAAGGTCCCAGTTGTGAGTGTACTGCCTGGAGATAATGGACCCCTGCTCATTAATCCCTTGTCTTGCTGACCATGGCATGCTGCTAGCTGGACTGCAGGTCTGGGGTTCACTTCCCCACTGCTCCGATACACTGAACAGTAGGGAACACTAGAGTTGCAGGGACAGCTTCATGTCCTCAGGGATAAAGCACACAGGGGAGCTGGGAAGTCTCTGTTATTTATACTTTTAATCATTCTGACAGTTCTGTGAAGGAGATATTGTAATCCTACGTCTTGGCTAACCAAGAGGGTGTTTTTTTAATGCATTTGAAGATAGGTAGGTGATTTCTCCTCCTTTTGGCAGATGCAGGCAAAAGCCATAGACAAACAATCAGTTTTACTAACAATGAGGAACAGTGCAGACAACAGAAAGGAATCTTAACTCTAAATCTTTGAAGCAGTAGGCCCCAAGATGCAGCTAAAGTTTTTATGAGTAGAGCCTGCATCGGTGAAAGGGCTGCTACTCTGACTGGCAGAAGACAGAAACTCCTCAGATCTGGAAGCCTTTCAAGGGAAATCGATTGTTAAAACTGTCTTCACAACAAGCAGAGATACAAAGTGAGCGACACACTGAACAGAAAAGCAAGGGAAGAGAAATGAGAACTCAGAGACAAAAGGAAGTGGTCTTACCTCGCCTGACCAGATACGGCTTAGTGTAGTCCCAACTATCATTATCATTTCGTATTACGTTAAGGCGCGTTGGCTACAGGGGGAAGAGAACAGAGCACTGCTGTATGTGTGTCCACGCAGACAGGCAGACTGACAGAGAGAGTGGGGGTGGCACATACTTGTACGACTGCGTGTGTGTCAGTAGAGTGGAAGTAGTGCGCACTTGTACCACTGCGTGGGAGTAGTGCATACTTGTACCACTGCATGGAACTAGTTCATACTCGTGCCACTGCGTAGGAGCAGTGCATACTTGAACCACTGAGTGGGAGTAGTGCATACTTGTACTTCTGAGTGGGTGAGTACATATTTTTACCACTGAGTGGGAGTAGTGCATACTTGTACTACTGCGCGGGAGAAGTGTGTGCTTGTACCACTGAGTGGTAGTTGTGTATACTCATGCCACTGCGTGGGAGTAGTGCATACTTGTACTACTGAGTGGGAGTAGTGTATTTGTGCCATTGAATGGGAGTAGCATGTGCTTGTACTACTGTGTGTCAGTAGTGCATACTTGTACCACTAAATGGGTGAGTGCATATTTTTAACACTGAGTGGGAGTAGGCCATACTTGTACTACTGTGTGGGAATAGTGTGTACTTGTACCACTGAATGGGAGTACTGCGTATTTGTACCAATGTATGGGAGTAGTGCATACTCGTACCACTGTGTGGGAGTAGTGCATACTTGTACCAAGGCATGGTAGTGCGTACTTGTGCCACTGAATGGGAGTAGTGCATACTCACACCACTGCGTGGCAGTAGTGCATACTCGTACCACTGCGTGGGAGTAGTGCGTACTTGTACCACTGAATGGGAGTAGTGCATACTAGTACCACTGCGTGGGAGTAGTGTGTAGCTGTGTGAGTGTTCAGACAGAGATAATAATGTGAGCAATGTGGCTTGAGTCTGGGGGGCAGGTGGAGGGGTGTGTCTCCTCCCGGAATGTGTGGAGCTTGCTGAATGATATGCGCAATGTGGAAGCGAAAGCAGTACTGTTTCTGATCCCAGCACCCCCACGAAGCTCACATGTAAGCAATGTGCTCGGCCAGTGGGGGGGTGCACTTACCCGGGCGTACTCAATTTTCAGGGTGCAGCAGCCTGCGTATATGTCCGCTCCATTCAGAGCTGCCTTGGCTTTCTGGGCATTTTGGACTGTCTCAAATGTGAGCCTCGGTCAAGGAGGAGAACCCAAGGAGAATGGAGCATGAGCATAGTACAGCACAGGAGTCCAGCCCACTTTTTTAAAAAAAACAACCAGACAGCTTCTAATTTTATCTTTTGAGATGCTCAGTAGCTGAAATGTTACACAAGGCTCGATATTCTAGCCTGAAAAGCCCACAGGAAGCCGGCGTGAGTCGAGCATGTGAGCCAGTCAGACTACTGAAACCGATACGGCCAAATTTGGAATGCGAGGTGACAGGAACTATCAGGCATGCCCAGTGTGCAAAAATAAAAAAGCCACAGACGACAGCGAATATATTGCTTGTTCTGTAGGCTAGGCCTCCGCGATAAACCGCTGAACTGCTGAGAGGAAAGCTAAAGGCACTTGTGCAAATATTGTAAATAAAAAAGGAAAATGTACTGCAAAGCAGTTTTTAAAATGTCTGCCTGGCGGCCAGAGTTTAGTGCCACAGAAATTAAAAGTTGCTGGAGAGCCAATTTTAAAACAGGGTGGGGGGGAGGGTATATTTAACAGGTATTAAACTGCAGCCCCAGGAGCTTATGGAAGCAGGGATTCTTCAGGAACATGAAGACAGGCGGTTTTAATATACGCATTAAGAGTGGGTGACACACGGTTGGAGTGTAGCTGCCCAAACTCACTCCAGCTTTATGGGCAAAGCTTCCTTTATCCTTCCTGCAAAGTCCCGGGGCGCAGCTCATGTCGGCTGAGGCACAGCCCATTGTATTTTAGAGAGGCTTGCCTCCCGAAAATCCAGGTTTTGGGGTCCTTAGCACCCTTCTTCCCAGGCACATCCTGCCCCAAAACTGGCTGCCTGGGCAAGATCAATCAAGGATATTCCACCATGGCTTGTATCCCGTTCCTCTTGAAGATGACGATGCGCAGCACGCTACCGATGGGGTTACACACCGTGTACAAAACATCCTGCAAGAGAGAATGAGGATGAGGTGACGTTAACCCCCCCACCTTGGGGCAACCGCGACTGTTTCAAACCACGGGCAGCAAGAAACATTCAAGTACTTTTTACAAGAAAGGCCCTGTTTACAGTTCATTTTAAAATGTGATCCTTTCGCCTGAGATGCAAGTAGATAGACGAGACGCATTGCTGTTTATCATGTGACTATCATGCTTCTCCAAGGTGTCTAGCTGACCACTTGTGATCAGATTTCATCACTGACCTGCACAGTTATTGTGATGTCCTAGTTGGGACACATTAACGTTTAAACTACAAAAGATATTTGGTCAAATGTGTCCTAAACCACTTCAGCAAGTGGTTTGAGTGTCCGGATTACATTACGTCTTGCTGGATTTACTGCTGGCCACTCATGATCCGATCGCCCAAGATGCATTTTAAAATCAAGTGTAAGCAGGGCCATGGAGCCTGAGAAAAGCCAAGCAGACTACAAGGTAACACTGTGGAGCTGTTTTGTCCATTTAAACATGACGTTCACTGTTATAGGACTGCATCCTTAAGGACAACGAGATTTTGGTGATGTCTGCTTGAGGGAAGGAAGCCAAGAGACAGTGCTGGAAGAGCAAATGGGAGGCTGGGATTGGTGCAGGAGGAGAAGCATTTCCCCAAAGTTGTTGTGAACTCTATACAGACGGGATGTGTGGATGGGGACTAACCAACCCGCTGATCCCTGAACCGGGCTGACTGGGGGTAACTGGAGGGTCCTTGTTTGCAGTGTTTTGATTATCTTAGTGGCGCTCTCTGTCACACTGGAGCTCGGTGGGTATATAAGGAGAATTCAAGATGGTACTAAACCACCATACCACACTGCAATCACCACACACCAATGTATGCAGGCATAAAACTAAGGCTTTTTATGTTCTCTGGTAAAAAAAAAAAAAATTATGAGCAAAATAGTGCGTTTAAAAAGTTTTCTTCATGAGAAACGTATTGCTAAAAATGTTTTATTTCCCCTGGCTAACAATCGGGCTCCTCAAAGCTAAGGGAACCCCCCCACAAACAGCACGCACATTTCTGGCCGGTCTCAGTATGGCACTGGGATGATGTGACCTGATCTTGCTCACCCGGCAGTAACTGGAGTCGGATGTGCCCCTGCCTGGCGTGCCGTCACGCGTGTGCGGCTATTTGAGCCACTCGCCCTCAGGGTTGTGCAGGGAACACCTCTCATTTGGCCCAACGTGCTTTCTGGCAATGAGCGCCTGTGATCAGGTGTGATGAGGACACCGATCTCCCTGGGACTTTACCGCATCAAGGAGTTTTAAATGGAATTACGATACAAAGACTCGAATGTCATTTACAGAGCAGGGACTCGGAATATTCAACATTGCTATTGACTGAAGAACTCCCTATGCAGAAAAAAGGCTTTGCACTTCTCAGGAAAAAAAGAACAAAACATCGACTTTCTTCAAGCTGTTCTCAAAAAGCAATCTGTATTGAAATAAAAGCAGAAAGACTGAGCGCAAAACCAGGACTCCCTGCATTGAAATATGTGCCTACAGTGCCACAGAAATCAGAAAGCATCTCAGGCATCACCTTACTTGTGTCACCTTGCCTGCATAAGCTAGCCTGCGTGACCTAGCCTGTGTGACCTTGCCTGCGTGACCTAGCCTGTGTGACCTTGCCTGTGTGATCTTGCCTGCGTGACCTTACCTGTGTGCCTTTCTGGGTATTGTAGCTTAATTAGTGCTGTATCACTTCTATATTTCCATATTTTAGCAGGTAGTTTCTGGCTTCTACATTCTGACGAGGCTGAGCACATGCAGAGACGTGTAGGACAGATCCTGGTCTAGTGTCGTGTGGGTTCATAGTGTCGAGGATTTCAGGCAGGTTCTATGCCTTTAATCTGGTAATGTAGAGAAGGGGTGGAAGGAGTCTTAGACTTCAGTTGTCCTGTTCTGGAGTAAAGGGCTTCCATGTTTCTAGGTTATCTCCATGGTAATGGAGTACAGCAGGTTTGATGATTCTAGGGTCTTGCCATACTGATTGAGCAGATGCTGGTCTATGTTTCTAGGTTCTTACCATGGTGATAAAGTGGAGGGGGTTTTAGGTTCACTGTAGAGATGGAGCAGAGGGGCTTTTAGGCTCACTGCGGTGACGGAGCAGAGGGGCTTTTAGGCTCACTGTGGTGATGGAGCAGAAGGGCTTTTAGGCTCACTGCAGTGATGGAGCAGAGGGGCTTTTAGGCTCACTGTGGTGATGGGGTAGAGGGAATTTTAGGTTCACTGCAGTGATGAGGTAGAAGGGCTTTTAGGCTCACTGTAATGAAAGAGCAGAGGGACTTTTAGGTTCACTGTGGTGATGGAGCAGAGGGGCTTTTAGGCTCACTGCAGTGATGGGGTAGAAGGGTTTTTAGGCTCACTGTAGTGAAAGGGCAGAGGGACTTTTAGGCTTGCTGTAGTGATGAGGTAGAGGGAGTTCTAAGCTTTCACTATGGTGATGGATTAGCGGGGATTCTAGGCTCTTACCGTGGTGATGGGATAAAGGGGGTTCTGAATAGACAGCAACAGCACTTTGTTCCCACTATTTGGGTCGTCCGAGTTGGTGGGCCGGGTGATCCTCTTGCTGGTGGAGTAATTGAAGAAGGCCTGCTGGCCCGCGATGTAGACGGCCTCACTGGTTCCACATGCCACACACTTGTCTGCGCTCTCCAGTCCCTCGAACTCCACCAGGGCCTGCCGCTTGAAGGGCATCATCATAACATAGCTGCGGGGGAGCCAAAGTGAAGACGTTAGCGTTTGTCCTGCCACTCAGATGACAGGGAGTCCATGTTATTGCAGGTGCAGAAATATCAGACATTACCATCCTCTGGCGGGTCGCTGGTGACCCTCTGTAATAAACGCACCCAAGTGAGAGCTCACTATTAATGAAATTCCTTGAAACAAACATGGCTTGTATGCCACTTTCAGGTGTAATTATGTCCAACTACACGTTCTTCTTCACAGGGTAATTATTCAGTTAATGCTCTCCAAGCATTAAGCAGCTAAACTTAGTTAAGCAGCTAAACTACAAACAATGCTATTATTTCGGAAAGCACAGCCAACGCTAAGATAGGCTGCAGCATGTTTTCGTGTTGTACCGTTAATAGCCTCGCAGATGATCTCCACACTGCCTTAAGATTGAACACAGGAAGCCCATAGACATGCCTGTCCTGCAGATCATGGCGTGAAAGGCCCTTAAAGCAAGGTTTAGCAGTGACAGCTGTACGTGAGCCCGGTTGCATCAATAGGAGCCTAGAGACTCACTGGAATCACCCAATATGGTCGATATTCCACCACATCCCAAAAGTACCACATGCGTGTCCCCTATATACCCTACTCAGTAAACCAGATCAAGTATGGGATCTGATTCAGTCTGCTATAAGATGATGTTTTTTAATTAAAAAAAAAAAACCCAATGCCATAGCTGATGCATCTGAGATGAAGTTTTACTCTGGTACATATGGAGATATTTTCCATTTACCCGGCAAGATAACCATAGATCAAACAAGCTCCTGTTTGCCATCTCCGGGTTTTAAAAGCAACCGTTTTTCCAAAACAGGTAAAAAAAAAAAAACCTAGCTAAAAATGTGGCATTGGATTAAGAAAACTCTGGAGAGCAGAATCATTTAAACACCTTGATGGAACATAATCTCACTAGAGATTATGTTTTATTACATTTAAAACCACTAAAAATTATGGTATAAATGCACAAAATTTCTGTCGTTAGAGCCATTTACGGATTAATGGCGCCAATGTAAGGAATTTCCCTGTCTGATTAGTTTTAACGTTTAACGTATTTTTAATCCCATTTCACTGTAACTAGAACCTAGAGATTGAGGAAATGTTTCATTAAAACAAAAAATAAATTAAAATTAGGATGAAAGATGGCCAGTCAAGATCTAAGGAGCAAAAAAACCTTAAGCACAGCATCATCGGGTTCCCTATTAGATTATATATTTTCATAGGTAGTTTACTTGCTTCTACCCAAACAGTTTGATATAAAGTGGGTTAGACATCTCTATTATCATTACAAAGGGGTTTACATGATAGACGCGCATGATACCTGCATACTCAGCTATTTGTCTTTTTATTTTGTGTAATTCTTGAGTCACTTATCTGTCTGAATGTATGATTTTGGGAGCCAAGATGTTTTGTTCCATTCTGTTTATGTTTTGTTGTGAATTTGCGATTGGTGTGTGTTATTGGTGTACGTGGTTTTGTATCAATCCAACTCAAAAATCAATAAATAGATATGTAAATAAAAAAGTGTTTTGCAATGGACTGGCATCCCATCCAGGGTGCTCCAACCTTTTGCTTCCTGGAATAAGTTCCAGACTCACCATCCTGGATAAGCAGTGAGGGATGGGTGACTGGCTTTTTATCATCAATGCCAAATGTGAAGTACTTCTCAGTTATCTTGCAGAAATGCTTGTGTATACATTCAAAGGAACATGAGAATTAAAGATTTTGTTGATGAATCAGTATTTTGATGCAGATTAGCTGCCTGTACAACCTGTTTGAGTTTTTAGGAGATTGCAATCTACCACTTTGTAATAAAAAGGCAAAAAGATCAACATGCAATCTCTAAACTTCAGAAGAAGCCCAAACAGACATAATGAGAAGTCAAACTTCATCCTTGTAGACACGGGCTAGGGCATAACTTTGGGTTGAGCATCGGGGTTGGTATGTCCACCCATTTAAGTGGGTCCAGGACATTGTATTGGCAGGTTTTGATTATTGGGGGGGTTATAACCCCCCACCCCCACTTAACTTACACCCATGGGCACAGGGACAACATGCAAACTTCACTTACAAACTTAGACTAAATCTGGATGTCTGGATCTCTACTTGCAGATCTACCACGGTGTGGAAATTATGTCATCATGACAGAAATGCAAGAAACTGAGGAGACGTACCAGATGGTGCCGAATTTCTCCAGGGCTTCCACCAGATCGGCCTCCACCACAGACTCACAAAGACCGCGCACGTGCACCACTGGGGATGGGGCGATCCTGTGGGCATCATCGCCATTGTCCTGCAATGTAGAGCAATGAGCTTCAGTCCAAACACAAAGGGGGTCAGCCTAATCAGGGATCTAACCCAGATTGTGACATGAATGACCAACAAATACATCCTGACAAAAGGATTCATCCAATGAGTTGAAGCAGTGTTTCTCAACCTGGTCCTTGTGGACCCACAGACAGTCCATGTTTCTGCTTCTTCCCAGCTTTCCTCCAGTAGAGATTTTGGGCTCAATGAAAGCGTATCATTTTGGGCCCCCAACCCAGATCAATCCAATTATATTCCACTTGGGGGCCCTTGGAATTGTCCCACCTCCCCACTGTGACCCAGTATTCTCGAAAGATGGATACAGCAATGGCTAGACATAATATATAACAGCTAACTGCACGTCAACACAATAAATGCTAAATGGAATTTTTGATAATTCAGCAACAGAAATCCCTGCTGGGGACATTTATCTATCTTATTGCCCAGCAAGAATTCAAAGCTGAATATGGCATAATAATATTGAGTTCCCAGTGAGAGATCGATTAACATCCATCCATCATAACTCCATCATATCACCACTTGGAGGAGACCTACATGGGAAGAACTTCAGCTTGATAGACTTTTCCTAAAAAATTGTGATATTTAACACTAAACTTCTGATAGGTGACAATCAGGAGACATGCAGTGTGGATTATTTTACACAAAAAGTTTGTTGGAAGAGGGGAAACAATAAAAACTAGAGATAGGCGATAAACATTTTTTTTCAGTTCCGATCCGATTTCGATACACAACTGCCGATACCGATACAGATTCCGGTACAAGAGCTCTTTTTACTTTGTTATACTTTATATATTATTTTTTTAAGCTAGTATATACAAATGGAAAAAATGTATGACAAAAATATTTAATTAGGCTACTACAAATTTACATACATAACGTACTGTTCCACCTCATTTGTTTTAAGCGTTTTTGAGGTATTTGCAGTTCAATATGAATATCTTCAAAGCAAGTATACACAAGTGGCGAATGCTTAAAATTTTAACACAGTTTTTCTCACATTGGCGTCAGCGCAGTTACACTTTTGTTGCGATGGCAGTCCCTCTTGTAGCACAAGCTACACCGAGTTTGCAAAACAGTCCACCTTAGCGACTGCGTGTGCTTTGTTAAGTGGGATATGTCCATTAAATGGTATTCCCACCTCTAAAAACTTTATTTTACAAATCGCTGCTGGCAGGGGCGCCGCTAGCAATTTTGGGCCCTATGACAAAATATGAGGTTGGGCCCCCCTACCACACCCATTCCGCTC
>JAODKF010000047.1:17742917-17765214 GCA_026779585.1 Mormyrus proboscirostris
GTGCTTGATGCTTGATGGCAAGATCAACAGTGGCACAGCAGCAGGGAAGGAAGGAGAGGCATCGCATGAGCCAAGGGTAGCGTAACTACCAGAGCAGCACAGAGCGTCACGGGGAGACCCCGTGACACAGCTGGGACTGATGGGAAATGGTGGCCATGTCTACAACAGACCCAGCCGGTGCAAGCAGGCGTCCTCTGTGGCTTGCAGGAATGAAGTAGGGATTAGAGTCACCAGGACGCCAGCCAGCGCAGCAGATGTCAGCTGTACTGTATGTGCTAGCTAGATGCTGCCCTGTACCTTCGCAGAGAAACCGGGGCTCAATGCACACTGGCAGCACTTTGATCAGGTGCTGCCCACACCTGTAATGTAAAAATGGCGCTCAAGGTTGGCCAGGGGTCTGCCTCTTTTTTGCTTCTCCCACATGCGTGATACTCTGTCGCCAGTCAGGACATTCATCTGTGACCCTGACTGCTGTGACCCTGACTACTCTGCCCATGACCTTGACTGCTGTGACCCTGACCACCATGACCCTGACCGACTTGCCCAGGATCATCACTGCTGTGACCTTGACCCCCATGACCCTGACTGCCCCCGACCGTGACCCTAACTGCCTCCACCCATGACCCTGATCACCATGACCCTGACCACCCCGCCCGTGACCCTGACTGTCATGACCCTGACCGCCCGCCCTGCTTGTGACCTTGACTGCCATGACCCTGACCGCTCCGCCCGTGACCTTGACTGCCATGACCCTGACTATCCCGCCTGTGACTCTGACCTCCCCTCCCCATGACCCAATCTGCCCTTTCTGATTCATCCATTCATCCCAGACTCAGGGTGCCAGATATCAGCAGCACATTTACACCATCACAGGGGTAGAGAGCTGAACCTTTTAAAATTCAGAGGAGCAGCTCGTTTAAATCGACCGGATCCCTGCTAAAAGTCAGCTATGCTTTCCATGACCACCTTGTCTCTGTAATTAGCACCAGTAAATGCAGAGTCTGTCATGGTTCAATCTGGATGCTAACATGTTCATTCAGGACCACGGAGCTGCCATTCACGTAATGCATGCTGGTACCTGTCCCACGAAGCAAACTGGGCCCCCAGGGGAGTTGCACACCCCTACAGGATAGATCTGAAGGGGTTCTAACCCAAGTGGCTTTCCTCTGCTCCTCATCAGTATTGCTGGGAATTGGGGTGGTGTTGGGGGGGGGGGGTCAGTGCCCCCATGATAACATACATGGCCCCCCCAGTGGGCCCCATAAATACTGGGGTCTGAAATAAATGTATTATTATTATTTACATTCATATATGTGGGCTAAAATTTTGTGCACAGGGAACAGGCGATACTGGTATTAACCTATAAAGCACTGAATGGCCTTGCACCAGAATACCTTAGTGATCTGCTGACCTCATACAACCCCCCGCGCTTGCTTCGTTCTCAAGGTGCGGGATATCTGTTAGTACCTAGGGTAGAAAGAGCTACGGCAGGCTGCAGAGCTTTCTCCTATAGAGCTCCTCAGCTGTGGAATGGTCTTCCACCGGATGTGCGGGTTTCAGGCTCACTCTCAATATTAAAGTGTAGACTAAAAACATTCCTGTTTAGTTTAGCTTATAGGGACACTAGTTCTAGCTCTAGCTAACTCCTCACTCCCAGTTAAACCTATAGCGTGAGGTGTAGTGCTGGGTGGGGATCGGTGCCATTGGCTTTGGATAAACTGAATTGACAGTGTTGTCACTCTAGCTTCACAATCACATGTGGGATTGGAGTGCTGACATTTCAGGGACTCCCCATGCCTGCGTTCCCACTTGCCTCTCCCTCCTATTTATGCTGCCATAGCCATATCTGCCAGAGCATTGCACTTCATGTTGCACTCACCTAACTGTTAGCACTGCCTATAGTCTCCCCTACTTTGACTAATTGCATATTATATTTCCCCTACTTCTCCTGGGGGGTGCTGCCTGGAGACCTCAATCTATCAAGATGTCCAGCACACTATGCAACATGTGATGTCGCCACTACCAATGACGTCCATGCATCCAGCTCGCCATTCTGCCTGTGTCATCTTCCTTGTATGACCCGTTCCTTGCCTTCTGGTTGCCATGGCGATTGGAGGGAGCGTCGGCACCCACTTGTCATCTGCCCCCTGCTCCCCGTTTGTGTCTCAAACTTTATTGTGTTTGACTTTCCCTGCCGGCTCCTGGAGGATGGGCTCCCCCTTTGAGTCTGGTCCCTCCCAAGGTTTCTTCCTTCTTGGGAGTTTTTCCTTGCCACTGTCGCCTATGGCTTACTCACTGGGGGCTTTGGGTGGGGATGCTGTAAAGCACTTTGAGACGATGTAATGTTGTGATAATGCGCTATACAAAAATAAATTTGTTGTTGTTGTTGTTGAGACACAAATGTAAGCACATTTTCCTGACAGACTCTTATCTCGGGTGCGCCGGGTGGTCAAGTTGATTCAGTTGGTGAAAAGCGAAATTAACAACAGAGAAAAATCATCAAGCTTTTGGAAGCAAGACAGTCTAAACAAGGAATCACAGTGTGTTACATATTTGACAAACTGTAAAATGTAACTGCAAAGCATTGCATAAATAACATTGGAATTCAAAATTGTCTTTTGCTTCTCAATGATGGCAATCTAGTGTGAGTAATACTTGGAGGACATTAAGGTCTAATGCATCTGGCTCCCATAACAGATCAACTGGCTCCAATCTGCCCCCCCCCCCAATTGAAATGGTCTAGAACCGCCACCGCTAGGAATCCCCAGCTGGTTTGCTTGTGATACCTGCTCCCTGGCTGGGGTTGTCTCGACTAGGCCATTGACCCTAGGGTGCTCCCCCCACCCGACCCGAACATGGCTAAATGACGGTCAGCTGGAGGAGAGGGATGGGACAATTAATTCAGGAACATACACTCTGGGGCTGATCAGGCTGCTGAGTGAAGAATCTTCCATCACCCCCCACCAAATCTGACATCTGAGGCCATCCTTCCGGGTTTATACCGCCCATGCAGGGCGGGCAGATTAATCATGGTGAAAGGTATGGGGGCCCAACCGGGTGCCCAAACAGCACACCCTCCAGGAGCCCCCAATAAGCCCATAACAATGCCCAATAAGCCCGCTAATGCACCCCTGTAGACACACCCCCGCCCCTCAGTTCGTTGTCGCTAATTATGCAAAGGAGACTGCCGTCGACAAGCCACTTTCCCAATATTGCTCTCACCTCTCCTTCCACCTGATCTCCCATCTCAGCTCCCCTCACATCGACTTGTAATGGATTTTGGGGCTTTATACTGTTCAAAGCAGAGGCTAATGTGTCAGCATCCAGTCTCGGCTGTAAATCACACGACAGGCGATGCAAGCGACCGCCTTTGGGGGGAGAGCATTTGGGGAGAGTGCATGCCACCACAGCGGTTTCAAGCACTGTGCGAAGAAAAAACTCACAGCCGCTGACAGCAATAATGATTGTGGTTGCTTCTCAATAAGAACAAGCCTGAATTATTTACCAAACGATGATGATGTGTTGTTTTGACCCTTTAGGTTGCTGAGGCGTGTGAATAGAAACCGTTTTCCAGATAGTTTATCTAAACAAACAGATCCCTGAGGCACAGTGTTTATCTTCACCTTAACAGCCTGTTTGCGCTGCGGAAAACTGGCAAAACTGGATTTATCGTTACACAGCACCTTAATGCTTCATTACTATGTTTATAAAATCATATATATATATATATATATATAATATCTGTGACCCATGAAATTAATTATATCATACATGAAGGTATCCATTTGTTTGATTGTAGGGCAGCCATGTAGCTGGGTAGTGTTTAAATGTTCAAACAACACATCAAATGTCAGTGGTTAGTTTGGGTTGGTTGCCCGGCAACGTGGACCCCCTCCCTCCATCCCTCCCCCACCTCACAGCCCTTGCCGCTGCAGTCCCAGCTTGTCCTTTCAGGTGTGTGGCATCTCAATGACAGAACAGTGCATGCCACGCTGTGCACTCAATGGTCCCTGGGTGACAACAGAAAAAAACCCCGCCTAGTCAGCTGATTGGCCATTGAAATCTAACCTCCCATACACCCACCCAATCCCCAGCTATTTTACTGTAAAGTAAGAACTAACTGAACATTGCACAGAGCCTGGATTGTTACATGCATGTGGCCTTTATGAGTTACATGACCAAAACAAAATATAAAAATATTTTAATTGTGTGAGAGTTTTTTCATGAATAACAAACCCAAAGAAACCAAAGTGATTTTAATTCTGGTGCCTTACAGTTTTTTCACTGACTGACTTTTTAAATCGTTTTTCCTATTAAATGGATTTGACGTCACTTTTTTCCTAATTTTTTTGGCGCACATGGCATGCTGGCAGAATAACAGGATACTTATTAAAATCATTGTGAAATAGCCTAGCCCTAAAATGAAAGCCACAGCATGCATAAAATTAACCTTTCTTACAGACAAATGTCTGAAATACACATTAAGGTTCAGAATTCATTTTCATTCATAGATTCTGTGACCTGTTTTCTCCATGTGTCCTTAAAACATCCCGTTTGTCAGGTATGTCATGTGTCAAGTATATTTTGAGGGTGACTGAGACTCAGACCAGCTAATATAGGTCCTTAGTGGGATTTCAGGTTTTTTGCTGTTTCCCATTTTTCAAAATAATTCCAACCTTCACAGTCATCCCACAATGGCAGAAAATGACCCTGCAGAACAACAATACTCACTTCTGGGAACACATAGTGAGGTCACTATATGAGCAGACATACTTGAATGCATCAAACATACAGTTTGGCTTAACCCCCCCACAAATGCTATATCTGCTTTTTGCTGGTTAGTATATGCGTTATCGTTTTGCTCAGGATGGGTGTTGACTCACTAGCACCTATTCTTACACTTCACACTTATTTTATGAGAAACACTGCAAAACAGTAATGAAACAAATGGCTTTGGGCCTCAAATAAACACTGTAAAGTATTATACAGTAACAGCCAAACACATGATCATTCAACGCCGCGCCAACAGGGCTGCGCTGCAAAGAATATTCACATTCAGATTTCACACCTTCTGATTGAGATGTGCAGTTTTATCAAACTGATCTGCACCAGTGGAGGCTCTTCAAAGTGATGCCCCCCCCCCCACAGTGCAATCTCCGGCCTTTAGGGGCAATAAAACAAAAAGTCCCTTTACTGGAAGTAAACGACTCTCTTAAGCAGCTGGCTAAGAAAAGGGCAACACTGTGTGCGGAAACAATAAGGGCTTTATGCTACACAGCGGGCCGGGGCTGCTCAGCACTGCAACGCCGTCCAGGCAAGCTGGACCAGGCCCGGCGCCGGGAACTTATGAAAACACTGAGCCCATTTGCTTGGCCAGTAACCCCCCATCCCCACCACAAAGCAACTTAGAGCTTTACTTACACAGATGGATTTTTAATTATAGCTCATTACTGGAGGTTAAGCCCAGGATAAGCACTCACAGCACTACATTCTGGACCTTGAACCAGCAACCCTTGGGTTCTGTGCATATGTTACTGCTGTACCTGCTGCCTTACAGATATTATCCTGCATGAGACTAAAATGAGGGGGAAAATGTCCATCTCAGAATACAGCTCCAAGTGTATTTATGGGCTATAATTAAGAGTAACTTTGCCTATTCACATCTGTGATTTCTGTACCGGCGGTGTAATTTAGCACAGAAAAGCTCTCCTCTGGTCAGTAAAAGGTAAGCAGTGCCTTTATCCATCAGAATAGCGCTCTGTAAGCGTTCCTCTATGGCTACATAAATAGCTATCATTATCCTTTGATGTCCCAAGCTGCCAGAGACAGGCTCCTTCCCAAAATATCTCTATCACTGAGTCATTCCATTCACCGACAAAAGTAAGGGCACTCACAGAGGTCCTCAGGGTAGGTCTGAAGGCCCAGGACAGTCTGTGTTATCTGTCATTGGCTAAAACCTCAGGCACGGGGCATTTTAAAAAGCCAAATGAATAATCTAGGCTTTTTTTGAAACAGCGTGCCTTTCTACAGCACTTTTACACGATAACTAGACAGACAAATGTTTTTGTTGACCTTCTGTTGATGTTACCATTGTCATCATCTTCATCATTAGAAGCAGCAGCACTACTATTGTGAGTAATAATTTTGCCTTGGATTTAGTAGAGTGAGCATCCTTGGAAATGAATTTGAAGTAGTGAGATGGAAAATAATGCCATACTCAATGCAAAAGAAAAAAGGAATCCAGAAACATATCTATTCAGAAACCATATGGAAAAAGACCCCACAGAATGTCAAACTGACAATAGTACAAATAAATACAAAGATTCTACAGCAAAGACTGTAACATCATGATTTTGAGCATAAAGACAAATCAGGAAAACATTTAGTAAACACATCTTAGGGTAATGAAGGGGAAACAATCAAAATGACCATAAGGGACTTGTCATGGACAGTCACCCAGAATCCTCAGGTAATAAGTCACACCTTTATGACATATTACAGCCACCTAAACAGCTATAAGAATCTCGAACAAAAGAATCATTAAGTCATGAAGAAATTTCAGATACCTAACAACATCTGAAGAATAAGTTAATGAAATGGTAAATGATAAATCTCTGGGTCTGGATGTCTATGCTTTTGAGTTCTGCACACTTCTGTTAGACAAGTAACACCAATGTTTACTGAAATGGCAACTGAAAAAAATCCCCCAGCATAATATTTGTTCTGTTTAAGGCAAAAGCCCAACCCTGTTTTTAACGGTACTGCCCACTATCATTAATCACCATACACCTTAAAATTATTAGCAAAATGTTAGCGATCCACTTTGACTCTGTGACCTCAGAATTCATCCACCCTGACCCAACCAGCTTCAAAATCAACAGAATTAAAGTATCACTTTACGTGAAAAGTAATTTAATTTAACTGCCACCAGGATAATCAGGTAAAGGACAGACGGTTGGATGGATGGGTGATGGATTGATGGATGGATAAATGGAATCATTCATTAATTATTCAATTTATTCAAAAAAAATTATAGCTGAAACATGACCTTAGTCACTATAAACGACATCACCTTGATCAAAATGTGGAACTACCAAGCAAACTAGCCAAGTATGAAACTTGCCAGGCCAGAATGTGTTATTATTTGCATTATTTATAGAACCACTGGCTATAACCATTTGTCAGAATAAATACATTACTTGTATTACAACCTCTGATTTAATTCATAAGATAAGTCCTGGGTGGCTCTGTGGACAGTGCTGCTGCTTCACACAGTGTTGGGAAGGTCCATGGACAGTGCTGCTGCTTAACACAGGGCTTGGGGGGGTGGGGGGGTATGCGTTCCCCCGTGTCACACGGGTATTCTCCTGCTTTAGGCTAATTGATGTCCTTAAATTGCCCCAGTGTGTGACTGTGTGTGTGAGAGTGTCCATGTCCATTCAGTAGTATCCCAGCCAGGGTGAACCCCAGCTTTGGACCCTGTGCTGCCTGGGAAAGGCTCCAAGGGGCCAGAAAATTCTACTGGAGAACAAAAAAAAACATGTGTAAAATTATTAACATGACAAAAAGTAAGTGGCAGCATGGATGACGCAGTGGCTCCATGGGCAGCACAGTTTCCCCCAAAGCTCCGGGGACGGTTTCCTCTGGGTACTCACCCCTCCGAGGCTGATTCCCTTCCTCAGTCCAAAGATACCCCGTTAATCTAACTGGCATCCCTAAACTACCCACAGTGTTTGCACACATAGGTACCCATCAAATTAACAAGAACCCCCAGCCTAGCGCTAGTCCAATAGGAGACCATTTATAGAACATGCATCACACAAGGCAGGTTGTTCAACATGGGACTTGGCAATTTAAACAACTACATGTACAGCCCATCCTGACAGGGTACAACCAATTTCCTTGCCGCAAAATCCCATCATCTTCTGCCCTGAACTTATGGGGACAGATATCTGAAATGGACCCCCCCCCCCATTAAAAATCCACCCTCATTACTTTTCATATTCAGAACCAGGTTTGTTGGCCAAGTATGTTCACACACACAGGAAATTTATATACTAAAAAAACAGCACTAATGTTATACTGAATCTTCATTAAACACACAGCAGCCCCATGAGGGACGGCGGCTCGGTGGCTCAGCGTCTCGGCAGTGTGGCACAGGATGTACTTTGGTGGCTCTGCCCGGATTGGTTACCTTTTCCACACTCCTCCCTCTCGCGAATCCGTTTCAGAGGCGAAGGCGGCAATGACTCATCTGCCGTTATCCGGACTTTGCGGGGGTGACACCAGACAAATAAGAGCGTAAGTAAGAGGCGCGGGAGTGGTAAAGCGCCAATTCGCAATGCAAGTCCCTTAGTGCGCTGAAGGGCCGTAAGGTACAGCGCACAGAGAGCTGATGTCTCTTAGTGCCTGCTAACACGGATCACGTTTGTGTTTTAAATGCTTAAACAAACAAATAAGCAAATGAACAAACAAGCAAATAAAAAGTAACTTTTGACATGTCAGCTGATTTTGGACCCTATGAAACCATTTCATATCAGGCCCCTAACCCAGCGTAATACAATAATGTCGCAAAAATTTTAATGTCCCTGTCAGTCAGGCATTGGGAGACAGCAGATACTCATTCTAAGAATCATTTTTCCATCTTGCAAGTGATGCAATCTGTTTCTGAGTGTAGCTGCCCGCTTTGGTTATTCAGATATTTATAGGAGAAACAGAGAAACAAGGTCATCATTTTTGAGCTGAATGAGCAAATGGAGATTTTACCCCCCATCTACATAAAACTCAAAAACCCATTTAGGTCCATCAACATGTATTTTATGGCACAGTGGGTTAAAATGATTTCAACTGTGTGTAATGTTGAAAATCTCCAAGGAGGTGAATTTTTTTTTTTTACTGAAATATTTGGAAAAATCTATGTATCCATATCCTGCCTGCTTACAGAATTCTAGATATTGTGCTAATTGAGGCAATAAACAAGTTCTGAAATACCTGAAATACCACGTGTCTCTTATTACAGCACAATATCTTCTAAAATACAGCTTAACCCTGAACGCCATCTAAACAAAATTAAATAAAATCACCCTTAATTCCCAGCAGGGTTGTGCAGCACTAAAAATGACAAACACAGACGGATGAAGGCTGTGCATCACCGGTCTGATGTAAGAAGTGCTCCAGAATTGGCAGCCTGTAGTGAAATCGCAGATAAGTAGGCCAGCACATCCGATGCCGGTGAGGAAGCGACGCTGAGATCACTGACGCTTAAAGGATGCATTCCCGACATGACAGAGCCGAAAGAAGGAGAGCACGCAGAAGTTAAACAAACACCCCCCACCCTGCCCCCTTCACCGCCATCTCCAGCAGACCAAAGTCAAACTCAAATGAATCCAACAGCTTTTCATCAGCTACATGAAAAGGAAGAGGAACGACAAATTTCACACTCAAAAATTTTTATGGATTGGGTGACCCTCAACAGCCAACCTGAAACACCACATTTGACCCCATATACGAAACATCTACTCATCTCCATCAGAAAGAACACAAAGCTTATAAAGGGCTACAAAGGAAGTTCTGATAGTATCTTTCGCTTCATGGATCCACTTCTTCACCTTCAGGCAGTGACACACGTGTGAAAACCTAGAAAACGTGACCCGACGCGGGTCTGTTAATGAGTACGGCTGACAGTATGAGCATGACGGCACATGAGACAGCCTCAGCCTACATCCAGACAGAGATCAGCTCCTGAACTTCTGAAAGGCTTCTGATGCAAGGGGAATCAGCTGGAACATGCCAGTCACTGAAGCAGTTCAATGAAATGTTGAATTTACAAGAACATAATTAGCATGCAGTGACAGAGTGGAGAACGCTTCGGAGACACAGTCACAAAAATGCTAATGAAAGGAACTAATCTGCTTCATTAAGGGCTCAGCTTCCATCGCTCGGAGTTTGCACCTCAAACTTAGGCGCGAAACACACTGGCGAATATAGATCTAATCAACAACATCCTTTTAAGTCAAGAGAGCAAGCAAAAAGCCGCAAAGAAACAAAAACAACCATTGTCAAAAAAAAAACACAGTGAAGATCACAGGTCTGATATTCCACACAATCTTCATAAGCCACTGAGAAGCTTCCGCTCTCGAGCTGATCTTAAGCAGGTTCCTGACACCTATGAGAACTTGAAAGAAGACACTCCTTTGAATGATTTACTTAGAAAATAGCAAGCCAAGTCAAAGCAGAAAAGAATATAAATTAAATTAAGACACACAGCCTGGTTCTACCTTCCCACTCAGTGACTGCGAGATTCCCAGTGAAAGATTACATATAGATTTATAAAGATTACATATAAATTCATTATTGTTCAAGAGGACCTAATTGGAAACACTTTTTAATTAAACCCCCTAATAACAGAGGTGATTAGTTCTTAAGAGTAAGTGCTTAGTATCCATCATGTTTTTAAGTATCCATCTTGTTTTTCCAAAAGAGACAGTGAAAGCAAAACTCGCAGGTTTTCAAGTTTGTTTAAAGACAGACTACAAGTTAGGGTGGGTCACAATACATTACCAAAAAACTTGTGATCAAGAAGTTCAAGGGCACATAAATTTTTGTTCTTTTTGGTTAGAGGAATTATTGTGTAAAATATTAACCATGTTGAACTTTAGTACTGCCTCACAGTCATCACGTATAATAAAAATTCATTTTTCACAGCTAAAACTGGCATGTATGTCACTTGCTGCTGTTGCCAACTGGTGGCATTCATTTTACTTATTTATCACATTATCTATCTGGCAAAGAACAGCAAATCGTGGCAAAAGACAAAATATAAATTATAGACGTGGTTAGTTTATCAGTTTTAAGTTAGTTTAAACAGTTTTATTGTTGGCTAATCTTACAGTCATTCCGAGTACTGAGCAGTGAACACTTTTCCACACCAACCTGGTAAGAAATATCGATACATTACTTTAATTCACTGCACTTCATAGTATCATTCAACGTTTTGTAGCCTAGTTAATTGTGCCTGTCAATGTGGCACAAATTCAGATGGTACCGACTGCGTTTAAATATTTGCATGAGTAAATCTAAACTGAAACAAGAACTTCAGGTAACAGAGTTTCAAACCATTTTGTTTATAATTTACTTACTACTGCATCAAAGTAATGCAATGAACCATATAATATTGCAAAACTGCAAAGTTCTTGACTATTTCATAGGACCAGCATCTCATTTCTTGTTCAAGGTATTTAAACTCAACACTGACTTTCTCCCGCATGACGTTGATAGTTGGCCAGACCAGGATTTGTTTCAAGATGCTAAAAAGATTGTGAAGGATTCTGCTGAGCGAGCCATTGCCCTGGCTAGCAATTTCAACTCTTTTTTCAAGATGAAAAACAAGTATTTGTATCAAGTCGTAGAGGCCCATCGCAAAAGTTTACGCTAACAAGTCAACATTTCTTGAACAATTCCAGTGACTGATTAGTGTTTGAAGTGAAATGAGAACTGATCAACAGCAGTACTATCAGTATATACCGAGTGCCCAACTTCTATTTGTTGATTTATTTTTATTTCGGCAACTAACTTTAATGCAGTTTTGGACACTTTTGATGTTTTCATTTATGTGAGAATGTAAAAAATGTTCACTTTGAAATTGATAAATATTGAATAATGTCCTTGTTACAATAATTAATGGTATATTCAGCTGTTTGTATACAAATACAATTAATACATGATACTTGATTTCAGTTATTTTTGCACGTTTGCATGTTGAATTGAAAAGTTTTGACTTTTTTTTGAGGCAGTACTAAATATTAAAATTGTAACTTCAAACTTTTTTCACAGTATATGGTGGCCGAAAGGAACAAGAAAACTGATGTGCACAAAACATTTATCATCCTTTCATTTTTTGACCCACCCTACTAAAGGTGTAAAGGTGAATACAATGTCATGGTTTGGTCAGGGCAGTACTGGGAAGACGGCTGACAAACACATCCTGTATGAACACGCACTTGGCATGGTGCTGAGCAGCGGCCCAAATGTCAAACCCGTGATCCCCCACCTGCTGAAACTCTCTGCCATTTAAAAGGAATCATCCGGCTGTGTTTAAAGCCAATTTGATAAATTATCTATTAATACCAGCTGACATGTTATTTTCATTCATGTTTACAGAGTTCATACAGTCTAAAAGCCGTACTCTGAGGCATTATATAGGACCACAATTTCAGCTACACATCTTTCATATTTTTTCCCTCCGCATTATATCCCATAAACATATTTTAAGGAGTAGGAGCCTGGTTAGAATTTTCTTTAAAATCTAAGCTGCACACCTTTCAGGCACTGGCTCACAATAACAGCCATATCCAGCTGACATATTTAGGTACATATTTAATCAGATTTTTGTTTGTTTTTTTAATTAGAGAATTCTGATGGCTTCTGCCTTAAACACACTGAAAAACACGTCAATGAAAAAAGATTAATTCGACCCAGCTGGGTCTGTAAGCAGATAAATACAGAAAGATACAAATTTAATGAGAATGAGAATGAGAAAATACACAATGACAAAATGAAAGGCCATCTTTGTGAGCGCTACAGGTATTCAACGTTGTAGAAAGTCAAAGGCAGCCTATGAAAGAAGACGCGTGTGCCTTGTTTGGTAAACGCAGCGTGACTGAAGCGTACAGCTGCAGGGGGACACGTCATCCATCTCTCGGGATCCATAATGACCTCGTGCTGCGCGTCCAGATGTTTATTGGGCCCCGCGCGACACCGCTGTCACGCAGGATGTCCTATGGTAAAATACGTGCTTACTCTACGTATTCATAATAATAGCGTCCAACACCAAATAGCCTTTCACCATATCAAACATGGTGTGACCTAGTTAAGTTCTAGCATATAATACAATACACAGCAGCAAAACCATGAGAGATACGATTCAATTTGCTGTACCTTTATTTCCACTTTCAGTCAATTAAAATTAATTGCATTATTTTGGGCATCTAGGCATCACAGAAAGGATTACGCCAACTTCGCACATCTGTGGAATACTTGAATGCGGGTCTGGCCTGCCGCTCGACTCCAGCTATCAAGTGAGGAAAAAAGTATTTATCTGGGTAACAACAGTAGAGCCCCGCTTTGAAGCAACAGCTAGGTCACGTTCTACTACAAATATAAACAGTGCGACTGGTCTTTTGTCGAGTATTTATTAACTGCAATTTTAATATTTGTATGCTATATCGGATTGAAATGAATTATTCTGCTGAGGAGGAAGTGGAAGACGAGCTCTCCTTAAAATGATTATATATTATGTATTTTAAAAAGGAACATTAGCAATTTTTAGCTTTAACACTGTAAACTCTAGAAATGGTAGGTGTTCACAAAGGTATTCCAATACTGTAGATTTCACGTAGGAAAACAACCGTACAGGACACGTGTAATGGAAGTCTAATGGAATGCAAATTAATTCATTACAATTTATTAATCTATTATTTGTGAATAAGAGTTACAATCTTACACATGTACTTTAGAGAACAAAGGAAGATTGTAAGGCCTTTAAGTCGCCAGCGTACACACAGAGTATCCCCGCTAATATAATTACCCCGCTGAACTGTTTGTCCCTGATACTGCACAGGAGCCTTTACAGTAAGACTAACTTATGTATGTCTAATAGCATGCGGCAGTTTGCAATATTCAATTTAACTTCATTAAATGCATTTCCCGTTCATATTTTCACAGAAATAGCCTTGTTTTTCATCTAGATTCTCTAATATTTTTCAGAATTCATATTTTGTATCATTATTGTGATTACTCACATTATTATTATTCAAGAAGACAGTTTAACCACTGTATCGATATAACAGACATGCTTGTTTACAGCCGCCTAAATACCATAATAGCATTCCACAATACTACAAAAATGTAGGAAAGTGTATGTCCGCATCAGAGTAATTAATTAAACCTTTGGTATAACAAGATGTCACCAGATGTAACATATAGTAACACACTTTAAATTAGCATAATTTGTATCTTGCTTTGCACGTTAATTTTGCTGATGGGGCAGAAAGCAGCAGTGGCCGTAAGACAGTAATTGAAATAATCGGTACATGACTTTGGCGTAAGCGTCTAGCCCGCATACCGATATAAATCTTTAATTATTACAGAGACTTGGAGAAAGAGTATTGTTCAAATGGGACTCTTGGCAAAATGAGACAGTTAAACTTTGCAATTAATATATACCTGTGTGTTTAGTAATACTTAATTTTATCTTCTATACGATGTTCAAGGCGCATTAATGTATTTAGAATGGTATCAAGTTAGGATTCAAGACATGGAGAATATTCCAAACATTTTTCTAGAAATGTCCAATTTTAACAATACACGCCCAAGGTGTATTACATACCTTGGCGTTTAGAAGCGTTATATGCCCTTTTTGATCTGCACACGAATGCACATTATAACATGAAAATATTATGGCACCGCATTTTGCAAGTGGTTTTAAAGTAGGTTAAAACTTGTAAATCTGCAGGACTGTGGTCAGTCCGATCATCATTTACGCATCCGCACAGCAGCCTGGAACATAGCAGGATGAGATCGCGTGCACGCTGGCCGCAGAGATCGCGTCTTCGCTTTTAACGGGACGCGTTTCGACTGCCCTGGGGGCTCACACTGTACCTGATTTTCAACCTGTTTACATATATGTATATATATATATATAAACTTAATTGATTATGCAGCATAAAAGATCACAAAAACATCGCTCCACCTTCCAGTAGCTGGTAAACCACAATAAGAATCAGAGGTGTGTGAAAATTAAATATAAAAAATTATGAATGTTCCACATGCACAAGCCAAAACGGAAGCGTTCTTAAAAAGTTAAATAGTGCAACACACCCACGTTGCGTTCTAGCTCTAATACTATATGGTGTGAGTCCAGAAAACAACTGTAGGGATCAGCTCACGAGCCAGATTGTCCGGTCTTGCTGGTAATTTTTTATTATTAATTGCATAACTAATTCGACATTCTTTTTTTGGCTGAGCCAGCTTTGGTAAAATGCCTGTCTTTGACAGGCGGCAGATGATCTTAGGAAAACTTACCTTGCCTCTTGATCCACATTTTGGTGTTGTCCAGTGTGCCCTTTTGTCCCCACCTGGCGCGGGCACATCTTCCACGTCCCCTATCAGCCCGGCTGATGCCGAATCCGAGTCCTCCCCTTCTTCCAAGTCCTCGCCCTCCTCCGCTTCTGCCGTCTTGAACCGTTTGGGCGCTCTCTCATATTCCCCTTCCTCATGCTCCTCGGCTAGAGACATTCTCAAAAATCAGAGATTTGAGCTCAGAGTCAGTAATGTCCTTTGCACGCAGACCTGACAAGATCGACCGAGAGAAGTCACGAAGGGTTTGGACAGCCCTGCCGAGGCTTCTAAGCGCTGCTCTCAGCGGCGTGCATCAGCCGGAGCGGACTGTCACAGGCAGCGCGTCTTTCCAAACGCACTGACTCCCTTTGTTCACATCGCAAACCTAGACAGCCGGGAGACGCTGCATCGCTTCCTCATTGGGCCAATCTCTCTCGGTACGCATGAATGTCGCTTCTGATTGGGCGAGCTCGTCTCGCAACTTGTAAATACAGACACTGATTGGTCACCATGATCATTTGTCAAGAAAAAGATAAGCATATTTTAGTCGAAGCAATAAATCACTTTTGTATGAATATATTAATCAGAAAAAAACAACCCTAAAGTCTGAATACCTTAACCATTAAAAATTAGTTTCAGGGTAGAAAATTATTTTATTTTTTAAGAACACTCCCCTGCTTTAAGTTTACTGTTTTGAGAGGGGTTTTCCGTACAGCACCTTACCGGTCTAGTCCCAGACGTGATGAGACAGCGCACCGTTCCATTTGCCTGTTTACCTGTTTATAATAAAATCACTATATAATTCGTTACAACAGTAAGAATGGTTATGCTGTTTGTTATATGGTGATGATATTAGGAAATTATTTATTCCCTCTAGTTGTACTGTTACCAGCTTAGACTTGTTTAGGACAAAGTGTAAACATCCATTGATACTAACACAAAAAAATCAAACATCCGTCGATACTAACACATGTCGCTTTTGTTTTTCTTTAGTGGATTAAAAAAACGCATATAGCCTACGCAAGCATTGCTGCAGGCCGTATATGTTACTTGGCAACTATTTTCATTCTCGAATAATTACTATACTAACTGCCTTAGTATTTAATGATCATTTTGCTGTGACTTTACACAAATTCAACATTAACATAGATGCATATGTGTCATCGGTCACCCGCCCACATGTTTGTCCTCCAAGCGCGTGTCATGCACTTTATGTCGCTTCCCTGTGTAGTTTCACTGGCCTCCGCTGGATTGTACTGGCTTTTTGCTAAACTCCAGATTCTCCGGTTCATACTCACTATATTGAGCAAAGTCATTTTTATTAAGTGGCACAACTTAATTAAATCTGATTTTGTAGTGTAGATACCCTATACATATTAATAATGTGTACCATAGTAAGGTTTTGTATACATTCTAACGAAAATGAATCCGTTGTGGAAATGAAATTATGATCAATGGCCACTCAGCGAATAATAGCATTATGTTGTCATTGTTGTAGTATCATATTAAGGTATCTTCTTTCAATGGTGAGACTGAATATCAAAACAATAGAAGAAAAACAGGAGATGGATTTCCCACTAATTAAACGCTTACGTTTGAGTTTAAAGCGCAATTCTTAGTCCTTGTACCGAAGGAAACCCACTCATGATTATTACATGAGTACAGATCACCAAGGTACCTGTCAATAGCAGGCTGCAGGTAAATAGCAGTTAATGAAGAAGTTGTAAAGTGAAATAGTCGCTATGGTTATTTAATAAATGGAGGCACTCTCAACAGTGTCTTTGACCATAAACCATGTTACTCCCCTTAGATGACATGTAACATCCGTGAAAAAAGCGGCAGACCGTGGAAATGGTGCAATTAGAGAAACGTTATCAACTGAAGTTAAATCTGTTTTAAAAATATATGTCTTGGCAGGCAAGAAACTGAAGGGGCTGGTTATGTGTTTGTGTTCGCCTGGCAACTGCGACAGTCGTTCTATGACTAAATATCTCTGTTCACAAAATAAATAGATAAGTCCTTAGAGGCGTTTTAGTGGAAAACCCGGAGGAAGCATGGGCAGAATATAAAAAAATCTAAATACACATTGCGGGGGATGCAATTTGCACCCCCGGTACCAATTATTATTATATAACAGAAGAAGGCAAATGCAAATATAGCAAGACAGTGCTTATTTTAACCCAGGCTACCGCTAACAGCCACTTTCAAAAATGCCAGAAATAAAAAGGGGCAGGGAACGTCTTGAGACGTTATCAGACCGCAAATGCACTTTTCTTCCATGGATGAGATGATTTTTTTTCGAATAAATAATGGAAAGACTTTTCACTCATTCCTATAGGAATATGTAGGTATATGTTACAACATATCAACAAAGGAACTGCCATGCAATACATAAAACAGTAACAGAGCCAGGATAAGAGAAAAGAAAAAGAAAAAAAAACTATGAAAATCAAACTCTTCCACAATTTTTCAGGTTTTGGCAGCTTGTTGTGCCATACTGCTTAATTTCACTTCAAAAATGGAAAAAGGTGGGTTTAGATTAAAACCTTTTTTCTGATGAATGTGGAATTTTTCGTATGCAATAAATAACTGAATCACATAAATAATGTTTGCTTTTAAGCCCTCCTTTTTAAAATAAATAAAAACGTCAAACATTTCAATTGTCACTTACCTTCCAATCTTCGTACTAATAAAATTAGATAAATCTATCCAAAACATCCTTGTATAGATACATTTTAAAAATAAATGAATAGTGGACCCATCAGTAGGTCCCCCAAATGCAATCTATCTCTAGTTTGAATCTTTCTATGATTTTCTTGACAGGGTATATTTGGTGTAATGTTTTAAATGAAATTTCTTTTTTTATTTTGGATGCAATATTGTTTTATCAGTTTCCATGCTTTCTTCCAATCAATATCATCAAATAGGGAAGTCCAAAAGAGTTTTGCAGAGAGAACTGTTGGTTTGCAAAGAGAACTCCTAATATGCTGGTTGTTACATTTATCATCCCATAAGTTTATATCCCCAATAAATATATTTCTACAGGCAATGTCTAGGCATTTATAATTTATACAAGTATTCTTAAGAAAATGTATTGCACTTTTAGACAGTGCGTCAAAAAACACAGCATATTCTTTAGGTTTAATTGGTATTTTAAATGTCTCAAAAAACTCCCCATATGTCATTAAAAGACCACTGACATTCAGTAGCTGCTCAACAATCAAAATACTATTGGCAATTCATGATTTATAAAATAGTGTCTTATTTTTATATAACATATCTCTGTGATTCCATAAAAATACCAGTGTGATGAAAAGTTATGCTTTATACACCAACAACCATGCCAGAAGTGTTTGCTTGTGAAAATTACTTAATGTGATAGGTAGTTTTTCAAGTTGCACTTTAACAAAAATTCAATGCCACCAATAGAATTAAATAAATAGTTTGGGAAACCTACCCAAAACTCCCTGCTCCCATCCCAGTGTCGCTTGGTTGCGTCACCATCCATAGGCGTGAGAAGATGTTTTGAGCTCAGGGTGGTGAAAGTCAGCACAACCAAAAGACTATACTGAAGTTATTTTGTATAATCTGTAGCCATCATCAGTTACCAACAAGATAACAAGGATGAAAATATAGGTTGGCTACAACCACTCTCTGAACAGTGGCCGGTAGATCGTAGTGGTAGCTCCCCAAGGACCGGGTTGAGAAATACTGCTCTAGGGTCCAGAGGGCTGAGCATAGAGCCCCCAGGGCATGAATGGGTTTTCCTGGAGGTGCCACCACCATGACATCCTTCTGCAGGAGGTGTCTAGCCAAGGAGGGGGATCACAAGACATTTGCATGCCTCTGCGGCAGTTCCAGATGGGGGTGCCGATGCAGAGGATGGGGATGGATGAGTTTGGGTCATTACTCTGTACTGAGCAGGGGAACCGTTACATATCAGTAGCAGTTAGTTATTTCACAAAGTGGCCAGAGGCCTTTGCCACCCCCAGTCAGGGAGGGAGCACCATTCTGGGTCCCCTCTGGGGGCATGTTTACACGTTCTGGAATCCCTAATCCATAGTGACCAGGAGCAGAGCACTGAGCCCCAGATCTTCAGGGAGGTGAGGACACCGGCCCTATACTGATGTACAGGGTGTAATTAGTTGTGTTAGACACTTGTTTTGTTGGTCAATTGCCTGTTCAGCACTCATAAACATGCAGCACATGTAATTAGTTATTTGGGGGGTAAAGGCTTAAATACAGTGACAGGGTATTTACCCTGGAGTGATTTGTGATGATGAGTGCATCGGGCTGTATGTAGAGTGCATGGCAGAAAATCTTGTCAGAAAATGTGTAGAGCTTTGCTTTCATTGGTTTATGAGGAATGGGTTGTAACTGCTGTGGATAGGTTGCAGTATGTTGTTCGTAATATTAACTGTAGTCAAATAATACATGCGCTAAGCAAAAAATGAGCAAATTTTTGTTTTCTTTTTGTATGTGGATCACCATAAGTATTCACAAACAGAGTTAATTCTCTACAACTCCCAGGAAGCCCCTAGCTATCATCCACACTGATCTGTTACTTACCACAGTACCAGGCACTCATGGGAAATTGAGGGTTAGAAACCAAAAAAGTTTCACATATATTCTTTAATTTACAGGATACAGCTATGTTGAAGGGACTCTTCGCCCCCACCTCCCACCTACAGTACATGTGGTTCATTTGGTAGAGCTAACACCTAATTCACACTACATGTGACATCACATCAGAAAGAAACAGAGCTGAATGATGACTCATGCTCTTCAGAAATGCATCTAAAATAGGGAAAACATTACACAAATGCCTATACTGTTAATTTGGGCCAGTGCTCTGGAGTGGAATACAGCTTCTGCCTGTGAGGGATATTTATCTGAGAAATTTTGTTTTTAAAGATTCAAGCACAGTGTCTGAGTGTTTAACACAAAGGCAGATACAAAGAGGACTGCACATATTAAACCTTAATTTAAGGTTCTAATCTGCAGAACATGGTTCCCTTTGTAATGTAGACCTTTCCAAATCGAATTTATACACTTTTCGATTTTACTGTTTAATAGTAATTTTAGTACCCATGATGGCATGATATGTCCAAGGAACTCCTCTGCCTTATGTCCTGTCCTGCCTGCGGTAAGTCCCTGCATCAGGATAACTGGAGGGATGGATAGATGGATGGATGACTATGTTATCCTGGGTTGGAATGACATCCAGGGTGTTCCCCTGCCTTGTGCTTTGTGTTTCCTGAAATGTGGTCCCTGCAAGCCTGTGATAGATATACAGGTGGGAGGACGATGCCTATATGGTAATTGTTCTATTTTGTACTTCTAATTGGATTCATGTTGATAAGAAGATGCATAATTTCTCTTTGGCTTTCATGATTATATGGTTTGTTTGCACTGCTTGGATATGTCAGCATTTATTAGGGAGTCCCCCTTGCAGCTGGGCAGACATTAATATTAAAATGACTGAATCATTAAGTTGTTGATTCTGATAATTATGAGTAATATGAATAGTTGTACCTGGTGATGTAACGACAATGCTGTTTGGAATTTTTTTATGACTTAAAGGAAATGGGCAACCTTCTTTCCATGTCACTAAAACAAACAGCAATAGTGTTATGAATTCCTGGAAACCAGAGGCTCATTCAAATTGAAAAGAAGGCACTTGACACTGCAGAGGTTTGGATGGGGTATGAGTTTATTACTTCCATTCACAGCTGTTATGTCCAATCCCATCCATTACATCAAACTACACCTGTTACTTCCATCCACAGCTGTTACATCTAATTACACAATTACATCCCTCCGTAGCTGTTACATCTATTTATAGCTGTTATGTCCATCCCCAACTGTCATGTCCATTTACATCTGTTACCTCCATCCACATCTATTATATACACACAGCCGTGTCCAATCACGGCTGTTACTTCTATTCACAATTTGCATGTCCATCCAAAGTTGTTACTCCAACTATCAGCTGCTATGTCCAGCCTCAGCATTAAAGATGTGTATTTCATGGGCATTGTTCGACCTGATCACTTGGGGCTGTAGCCCTGAGTATGTTAGCCCAGATGCCAGTTATCTCCCATTAAAAAAACAAAACAAAGCAAATCATGCCCCAGGTCAACTTCACTTTGCCCCTGATCTTTTCAATAGCTAGAAACTCCCCTGGTGCATTTCCATCTCTGTAATGAGGAACCATAATGTAAAGTACAGTGACAGGGTTTCTCATATCGGGACACCTAGTAAGCAGAACCGAAACGTTGTGTTCTTGAGCCATAGGAACAGAAATTCTTGATCCAGTGCCCTGGCTTCATGCTTGCAGCTACAGGAAGCTCTAGTGAATGAACCTTTTATTTGAGCTTTCGAATGCCTGCTGTTGACTAGTTCGAATCATCATATTCTGCAAATGCCCCCGCTCAGAAGAATAAAAACTTCTTAGCACTTTTCCTGCAGTATCACTTTTATCAGCATCTCGGTTCTGTACAGGTACAAAAGTGTGTTGCCATTAGGAAATGTAGCCTATAAGGATTTGCTTAACCCCAGAAAGTTGGATTGGGTGACTGACATCTGTCCGTGTTTTGGGAATATAGAGCCTCAGATGTGTGTTGATGAATGTGAAATTCAGTCTCCCTTCACCACATTTCTCATTCTGTCATTTTCCCATGTGTGTCATCATATGGGTGTGATCTGAGAGTTCTGGTCTGAAGTGTCCATCTTGATAATTTTGGTGCCAACTGCACTAATATCATCAATAATGTCAAGAATGTGGGCGGCTCGGGTGCAGGAACAAGGCATGGTGCACAATAAGGGTGGATGACCCACTGGCAGCTCCAGGAACACAAAACAGGGTTTATTAAACAAAACAGAAAACACTAATTAACACAACAAAATCAAAAGGGTCAAAAACTAAAGGGGATTAACAGAAACTAAATAACAAAACATTGAATGCACAGCGAATCTCAATCACAAACCTCAAAACAAAAACCTACTTCCAACAACAACCGATGAACCACTAGCGAACAGAACAGAAGCAGGGACTTAAATACAGAAACCAACACTGGGTAATAAGACTAACACAGGGCAGTTGAGACTAATTAACAGAGCAGGAAAACAGGGCACAGGTGAAACTCAAAAAGGAGCAAGACAGGGAAACTAAGAACTA
>JAODKF010000047.1:17774502-17785213 GCA_026779585.1 Mormyrus proboscirostris
CCATAATTTACGCCCATGTGGAGGTTCATAGTCATTTCAGATTAAAGGTGAAAGGGGTGCTGTCATCCTGCCACTCTCGCCAATCAGTTAAGTTGTTGGCGATAGTTTGGCTTCACGCCAAAAACCCTGGAAACCCCCATGTCTATGCTTCATTCCAGGTCTCTCTTTTAGTCAGGCTGCCATAGTTACTTTAGTACTGTCTGAGGTTAGGTTAGGTTAGGTGTAGGACAATAACTCTTCTCCATCTTCTCTTTTCTGAGCTGTTCCTGAGTTGCACCTACACCACTTGAACCCTCACCTGGACTCCTTGGAGATAACTACACAAAACCAACTGGGATTTTTAAAATTATATAGACTCAAATTAATGTCAATATAAATGCAGTTTCATGCTCCCCGGTCGCCCAGAGGAGGATGGGGTCCCCTTCCGAGTCTAGGTTCCTCTCAAGGTTTCTTCCTGCCAAAGGGAGTTTATCCTTGCCTGTTGCCACAGGCTTGCTTGGTGGGGTTCTGGCTGGTTGAATGTAAAGTGCTTTGTGACAATGACTGTTGTTAAAAGTGCTATATAAATAAAATTGAATTGAATTGAAAGCAGAATGTGTCCTGTGGTAAAGGCCATTGTGGAGAGGAGGGCTGATTTGCATTGTCAAGGTTATATAAATGCTTATAAATTTACTACCTGTACAAACAGAAGAAACGATGATCCCAGAAGATACGCTGCACAGCTGAATGAGCAAAGTCATTTTGGGTATTATTGTTTCTTTATTTAGCTGGCACCTTTATGAAGGTGATTTATATGGTGGTCATTACAGCCGGGCAGCCCGCGGAGAGACTCAGAGCCTGACTTCCCACCAGGCGGCGACCCAGCCCGCATGGACTTTGCCACCTTGGGCAAAACCCCGACACGCCCTAATGCAGATTCTCCAGCAGATCTTCAGTGACTGCCCTGTCGAGGCCCCTGTCCTGGACACCCGCTTGCCTCCCACCTGCCAGGCTGACATAGGTAGGGGCACCGTAGATTCGCTACTGGACACAGGCTGGCTGTAATCCCTCTTCTGACACCAGTATAGAAATTTTGCCTGGAGTAGCCTGAAGCTAAGGCTCATACTTCAGTCTCCCATGGCAACGACTGATAGCAATTGTGACATCCCTTATGGTTGCTACAACATACTGCTGATTTAAAATATTATACTTTAACATGACTATACCAAATCTATGCAGTGATTGAAATACCATTGTAGCTAGATGTGAGACACATTAGATCGGGTGACTGCTGGACCCCAGTGTGAGGAAGGCTTAAAATAGCATTTTGCTAACTATATCCCTGTAAATGTCATGCTTTATGCTCATCATATCTCACTGTTTCCTCACACCTTCAGTCCATCCAATCGCCCCTTCTGTCATGTCAACATCCATGCTACGGCTCCCTTTGAAATTAACTCTGTTGTACTATTCAGTGCTTCCAACAAATTATCAAATACATGCTGACACCTATTGCCCCCGCAGCATTGTGACATAAGCCTCCTGCTTCTTTGTCACCTGTAAATTGGTCTCTGCTACAAAGTGACCAGCATAGAATGAGAACCTGTGCAGGAGCTGGGTTTCAGGTAAACATTCGGTAAAGGAACACTGATTTTTTACGTCCAAAAGAAAAGGAGAAGCCAGAGACACAGCAAAAACCCAAACATCCTGCCTCTGAGTAGCACCTCTCTGTCAGCCTGAGCCGTTAGGTATTAACACGTACACACTGCTTCCTGTATAGTGAAATACAGGAGCCGCGCCCAAGTGGGAGGAACTCTTAGTGTGCAGCGAACAGGTGTAGCTTGGTCTGCGCTAAACCACGATGCCCTACAGGCAGAGGATGTCTGCATTGTGTGAACAGGATGTAGCACACAGACTCATGTGCCATTGTCTTATGGAAAATAAAAGAAGGTGCAAAACATGGCCATTAACACTTCAGTGTGCAAACAGAATGCAACAAAAATGAAAACTTATCCTCCAGGCATTAATAAATGCCCATACACACACACACACACACACACACACACACACACACACTTATTTATTAACTCCAATGAGCCTCAGCATGTCTTTGGACTGTGTTGGGAAACTGGAGTACCTGGAGGAAACCCCACGACGACACAGGGAGAACATGCAAACTCCACACACATGTAACCCAAGCAGAGACTCAAACCCGGCTCCCAGAGGTGTGAGGCAACAGTGCACCACCATGTCACCCCCCTAGCAGAATCTTCCAGCAAAAACATGAGTGAGAAAAGTGTTTGCTACTCATTTGCTTCCTACTGATTTCAATTGCTGGGCATCATCTTCATTATAGTGCACTTATGTTATTCAGGGTCATTGGGGGTCCAGAGTCTACCCCAGAGGCTACGGGTGCAAGGCAGGGAAAAACCCAGGGTGGGGTGCAAACACATCACAGGGCCTTAATATTATTCTATGTTTATCACATTTGAACTATGAAATGTTTATTTTGGCTTTTAAGCTGCCAGTTACTTCCCTTGGTATGTTTTCACACTTCAATTTAGCCTCCCAGTCATTTCCAAACTTGTCACTGTATCAAGGCAGGTAACAAAGTGCCTGAACTTTCCAATCCACCAACTGAGAGTGCTTTGTTACTGGGCCATTCTGTGTACCGCACACAATTAACTAAGATTTGCTCTGATATAGCATCTCCGTACCAATGTGCAAAAAAAACCCCAATATAACTAAAAATAAATAGCTTGACACAACACAACCCGGTGAACTGAACACTGCACAGCTAATTCAGTCCAAATGGGAACTGCTACTGATCTGTGATTTCTTATATAAGGGACTTCTTATCTAAATGTCATTAATATTAATTTTGCCTGCAGTGAATCAGGGATGAAACAGTTTGCCCTCTTCAAAAATGGGCACAAGAATCATCTGAACATTTCCACGCAGCGTCATGGATACCTTGTGTGGAGAACCACCTTCTGCCCCAAGCCATAACACTGTGTTTTATCTGTAATGCTGCAAAAGTTCTGCCAGTTCTAATTGCACATATACTGGACTTTAACTTATAACTTATTTGCGCAGAAAGATGCAATGCTGTGACGCGATGCAGACAATTAACACCCATCCATACAGAAGTCAGTACTCTCGCTGTCATTCACCGTAGTGACCACCACGGGTGTCCTGTGTGCTTTGGATGTGAAGGTACCATTCTGCCGCGTGGTTGGGAATCCCAGTGACAGCAGCAGTCTCTGAGCTGGCTGTTGGTGCCAAACATTGTCTTGGCACAAATAGTACACTACTAGACATGTTCACACAAAGCTGATTGTTCCTGTCAGGATGATTTCTGTGATGCTGTGGCCTGTATTTAGTATCGCTGTGTTCTGTATCCCTGTATTCTGTATCCCTGTATTCAATATCTCTGTGTTCTGTATCCCTGTATTCAATATCTCTGTGTTCTGTATCCCTGTATTCTGTATCTCTGTGTTCTATATCCCTGTATTCTGTATCCCTGTATTCTGTATCTCTGTGTTCTGTATCCCTGTATTCTGTATCTTTGTGTTCTGTATCTCTGTGTTCTTTATGTCTGTGTTTCTGTGACCAAGTTACTTACTTAGACCAGGCGGGGACGCTGCTTGCTCTCTCTGCCTTTGCCAGCTTTCCTTAATCAGGGTGAGTAGCCTTTTTCTCCCTAGAAAAAGGCAGCCCTCCCTCCCATCCGATTGCTGATTAATGCGCCCTTCACATGGAGGGCACCCCCAACCCCCCAGCAGATGCTAAGTTTTCTCTCATTAAGGAAGCTAGCTTGGCAAGAGGCATTGAATCAGCTACACTGCCAAGGCGATGAGGGCCTACTTAGGAGCAAACAGGAAAAGCATAGAAATGGAAACCGTGTTCCTTAAGATGATATGATCATAATAAAAGGGTTTCGCGTTTAAATGCAGGACCGGCCTCCTGGGCATCTGCTCCCAAAAGCTTTGATCTGACAGTCGACCTGCGATTCTCGATGGAAATTCATTCTTACAGGAAGCAGGGGGCACTATCAGGCCGACAGCCACTCCCCTCTGTGGGGATCACCCCACCTGCAGGGAGCCCCTGGGACCCATTGCTATTTTTGCTCCCCAAATTGTGGCAATCCCTGTACTGTTCCATGGTTCTGTTCCATAAACATAACTGATGAGGCAGGGATTCGGTGGAATGAAATCCTATGAATCCTAAAGATTCTTAGACTTCCTGATGGCAGCTGGGATCTTGCTCCTCAGGACCAAATGCTGGTTAAGGTTTAAGTAGGATCAACAGCCAAGTTTCTGGAGGCAGGTCACCACCATGGATATCTGCCAACCAGGCTACTGAGAAGAGGTGCCCACCCCTTTAATTAAATCCAAGACCCTTTGCCAAAGGAAAACAGAATGCCCCTTTAAGAGCGAAAGCATCACAATGTCATGTTCAAATTACCAGGTATTATTCCTTTACATTCAGAGGAAGTATAGAAAAAGCAGCCATGCCAGTTCAAAACACAAACTCACTAATAAGAAATGCCCCCTGCTGCCCTTTGATTTGCAATCGCCCAATCAGGCCATCTGGACCTACCACAGCCCAGCAATTTGGCGCAAGGGATTTGGATCGATCCATATGCCGCACGGTGAGGTGGAGCTTGTGAGACCCTGGAGTCTTAAGGTGCTGAAGGGTCCAGAACCAGGTCTCACCCAGCTGGACCCTGTTCCAGGGGTCAGGAGCCGGGGCTCTTCCCAACGTGGGTGACTTAGCAGCTGAACACAGTCTGACTGCAAGAGCCCAGTGCAAAGCATGAGCCTGCCCCCTGTCATTAGCTGGCATTATCTGTGAGCCGCCTCACCGTAAACTGAATTGCTACCCTGTCAGCCTGAGGGAAAGATTAAGCCAGCCTGCTGCTCCGTGACTGCCTCCTAGGAGCGCATAACTGTAGAACGAACCCGGCTCTCCATGCAGCGCAATGCCATGGGGCTCACACTGTGAGAAGCTCCCAGCTGGCGGGGGTGTAAATTGCAGGGCTGTCGTCCCCCCCCTGCCCTCCGATTCCCGGCTCAGATGGGGGGATGTGGAGGTGAGCCAGGCGAAGAACAGCAAAGCCAATTCAGGAGAAACAGATCCACAGAGCAAGGAAAAACTTTAGAAAAACCAAGTATCATTAAACGGCCTTTAAAACATCAAAACGTCGAATGACTGCTGTGGGGCTCCAAACCATGTGAGAAAACATTCACTGGTGGAAAGACACTGTGAAATGGACGAATTGGAGAATTACGGTGTTTGCTAGCACTTTCACTTGAGGAGCACACATGAGATTAGCATATTACGTAAATCCCACATGACAGCTTCTGTAAGGATTAATTTTGGCAGCATTTTGATTGCTTATGACTAAAGTAACTGTAGCAAATTACTTAGTGTAGCGGCGATTTGACACAGATGAAGATGGAACAAATACTGTATGCTTGTCATTGCCTTCAGGTGGCGAGGGTGTCAAAATCTGGACAGGAAGTTCAGTGTCGTGACAGGAAGTGACTTTGTGCTGCTGGTGAGATGAGAATGTGACAAATTCTATCATCCGTGCCATCGACGCCTCACTCGCATTGTGGAGGCAGAGTAAATGGAGACAAGCTGCATTTAAGGCTGAGATACCTGGTATGCAGCTGCCCAGACTCCAAGGAAAAAGGTGTAATGAATATTTTAAAACATGATGCTGTGACCCTCACCAGGAGAGCAGATGGATACTTAGATAGTAGGAGTTGTTTTACTTTGATGATATGCTGGTATCAGATAAGGATGTAACTTTACTGTAATTAAGAAAATGTAGAATCATTAAAAGTCATCTTCATGGCATAGCTTGTTAGCAGGTCTATAAAATAACTCTCCTATTTACGTTTGTGGTAAGGCCCACCTTATCGGCACATTTGGAGTTATGGAAGATTCTTAGTAATAGGAAGACACAGGTCACGCTGCAGTATTTCACTATAGCTCACTATAGCTCAGTATCTATAGCTCAGACATATGTATTTTGTTTAGGAACATCTTGGTTAGCTGATGTATGTTAATATTGTATTTCTGCTGTTTTTTTTCAATGTCATGCTTATAACCAGAGTTGGAAAGTTCAGGTTCAGAAATTAAAACTCCAGACCAGGATTTTGTTTCAACCAACCACTTGAGTACTTTGAGTGTCACTGTGAGTCTTTATACTGAACTTTTTGGTTAAAACAAAATCTTGATCCCCCACTTTATGAACCTAAACTTTCCACCTGCCTGTTTTTCTACAAAGGTAAAGCTACATACTTCTATAAGAAAATAGTCTCTGACTGACACCCTTGAGATGATGTGATAATGGCGTACAGACTGACTTGCACGTCGGATTTCGTTTCTGGATGTCAGGTCAGCGGTCAGGCGGGATTCGGACTTGTTCGGTATTTCATTCTCAGACATGGCGGCTGCCATGACTTTACGACAGCAAGGTCGGCTATATACACATACTAATGTATGTATAAAGCAAACATCGGCATATAGGATAAGTATCAGGGTGTTTTTCTCCTTGTGTCGACATTCCTATCACTCCTGACCCCAGTTTGGGGTTTTAGGGCCTCATAACCAAGCTTCTTCCCCTCCTAGGCAACAGGCCCCTCTCGCTGTGTAAACTGTCACCACCCCCCACCCCTGACACTGTATCTCAGAAGACTGTGCATAGTTACCACACACTGCTTGTGGCATGTGAGTTGTCAGCATCATATTTGCCAAGAGAGCTTGTTTGTCTGAACTGATGTCACAGTTCTCCATCGAGCTGCTTTTTAATTGGCTGATCTGGGCACTGATGTTAACTCTTAGCATCTAATAATACCATCTTCACTCAGAAAATCCATACAGTATATGTAGATTGAAAGAATGCTATTATTATTAGTGGGAACACATTTATCTTTTTGAAATAAAATCTATTCGAACAAAGAAGGAAAAACAATATTTGAATGTTTCCAGTTTGAATTCGGATCAGTTTCAGCCAAGCAGTGAAATGTGATATTGGTTTATATATCTAGTGTCTTCCCTTGCACAAAGGACCTCTCCAAGCTGTGTGCCACACGCAGCCATTTCCAGGAGCAAAATGTTACTTTTTAATGTCATGCATGTCAAAATTGTTTTTTGAATGAGATAAAATCCCTCACACTTGTCAGGTGTCATGACCTGTGCGTCCAGTCCTCGTGTGTGCCATGCCCCCTCATCATCCACGTGTGCTTCCCCGATTGTGCCCAGATGTTCCCTGTTAAATCGGCTTGTTTAGTGTATATCAGTCCACGTCCTCCTCAGTCTTTTTTCGGTCATTGTTGTAATGTGCCTCGTTGTCTACCCAATAAGCCCTCATTGTCCGTCAGCCTGCCTGCTTTCTGTGTTTTTATGGTGCCATTTGGCCGTTTACTCCTCACCATCTTCAGTTCTAATTGAACTTCAATAACTGCTTATCAGATGGGGTTTGTGGTCATCTGGTGTGACCCTGGCGGCAGACAGCACAGGCTACTTTCCGTGCAAAGCCCCATTTACACATATTACTCAGACCGTCAAAAGGACAATCCACCTTTGAAAGGCATCGTTGTTGGATCATTAGTTAGATGTCAGATGTGAGGGTGGCTAAGATAATGCCAGGCTCGGTGATGCCTTGCCTTTAACACTCACAAAGCTCATGTTGCCTCCACAGGGAGACATCGCGCTGGCTGATATGTCAGACCCTGCACCGCTTTCATGCAGCTCCTCAGTGATTGCCTGGTCTCTCCGACCATCATGCCCACATGTGCTCGCTGTAGGTTGGGGGGGGGCACATTGTTACTTTACAGGCCACTCTGTCCGAAAGTGTCTCTGACCTCTAGGGCCCCCGTCGATCGGTAGGCACCATCAGTGTCCCAGCCAATTGGGGGAGCCTTTCGTTCTGTTTAGTAATTTGTGTAGCGGCTGGGTTTGTGCAGCCTGTGTAGAGGAGCCAGTATCAGACAGGAAAAGGCACGCCTCGGAGCAGGTAGCATGTGGATGTGCTGGCATTACAGGCTGTACCAGCGACACCACAGATGCGCTCCTAGGATCAGCACCTCTGCCAGCGAGCTGCCAGGTATTCCTGCAAGCTCCTGGGTACAGCGCTCTGTTCCTGGGAAACACAACAGAGGAACTTCCTGTCTGCTCGGTCCAGCTGGCACTAGGGCCCTGAGGCTGCCAAGGTCAGGGCTCTAGGTTCCCCGCAGGCCTGGTGAGGGGCTACGGGACACGGAGCCTGGCTGGAGAGTGTGCCCGGCTCCATCTGTACAGGCTAAGATAAGGTGGCAGGCTCCTTCAGTGGGGGTAGGAATCGACGGTTATAGACTGACTCCTCTGTATGCAGAGAGTGCACAAATGACACCACTTAAAGGGACAGGACCACATCCTTCCCAGCATTTGCTGCTCCTGACGTTTTGTTATTTGGGATCACAAATCATCAGTACTGTAATAATTACTGTGAACCTGCCCAGTGTCTCTATGATGCAGTGTGTGCAGCGTTTCCCTGAATCATACCCAATAAGCAACTGTTTCGGTCCATTCTCCCAGGGTGTGTAAACAGGGAACTGAAACAGGACTGGGGGTCCGGCAATAAAGCCCTTCAGTAAAGACGCTTATTAATGTGGTGGAGTGTTTGGCAGCAGCAACGCAGTTGGGCGGACGGGGGGGCTGGTGGCTCTTAGTCATCCCAGAGGCCGGGGAAGGCCGGTCCACCACAGCCCACGTCTCACTGAGACACCTCGCAGAGCTTCAGGAGCGTGTCAAACTCTCAACCCGACTCGCTGGTTATTATGCCCACCTATAGCTGTCAGAGAGGTGCCTCCCCCCAAGCTTGGTGCAGATTTTCATAGACCTGCTGCTCTTACAGAGTGAGCATGCTGTACTTTGTGAGAAGCTCCCATGCCAGAAAGTACAGGATATTCTGAAGCATAATTTGGTCTGAAACCCCAGGTCCACTGCCCCACCCCTCTCTGCCTCCCCCCCACCCCTCCCTGCCCCCGTTTGCACCTTCCCTCCCTTCTGNNNNCCCACCCCTCCCTCTGTGATTCAGGGAGCTGTCAGACACACTCCTTCCCTCTTTCTTCACTTCAGCCTCAACCCCAGCTTCTCCCCGAGTACCTGGCTTTCTGGAGCCAAGTGATGAGCATGTCTCACACCTCTCAGAGAAACTGCACGCTGTTTCACCACTACGGGGGCCTCTGGGATCTGTTCCTGAGGAGCATTTTCTGCCTGTCGTGGAAAGGACTCTTAACATGCTGACAGGACACTAATGCACTTCCTGTAGGAAGACCATACTTGCAGGGAGATGTTCTCCAGGAGCCACGAGCCCCCCCTCCCATCATCACGGCACTTGCAGGCCTGCTGTGTCAGGCTCGTGCTTGACGGCATGGGGGCTCGTGGCTCCTGGAGAACGCAGTGGCTCTGTGACTGGAGGGGGTTGATGAACTGGTCCAGGAAAGCTGTCAGGGTTTGATTTCAATACGTTAACTGCAGGTTATTATTGGTGGTGTGTCTGTGTGTATCTGGGCCAGATATACATTACATTGTGGGGACAAATGATCCCTAGAATGTAATACAAACTTGTTATTTTGACAATGTGGGGACAATTTTTTGGTCTACCCATGCAAATGGGCATCTCCAAACTGCCCGTGGTGCTGAGACTGGCACACTGGTATCAGCAGGAAATTTCGATCGGGGTGGGCACACCGCACCCTGTCTAATTAAATAATACATATTTCCTTTTTATTGTTTTTATGTGGGGTGGCAACACTGGTGGCCACATACTTACTTGGGTGGGGAAGGGGCACAGCAGTATTGTGACACAGTGGTTCGCACTGTCGCCTCACAGCTCTGGGACTCAGGTTTGAGTCTCTGCCAGGGTTTCATGTGTGTGGAGTTTCATGCCCTCCCCATGTGATTGTGAGGTTTCCTTTGGGTGCTCTGGTTCCCCCCACAGTCCAAAAACATGCTGTAGTGCAAGTGAATGGTGTGTCAGTGTGCCCTGTGATGGGTTGGTGCCCCATCCTGGGTCATTCCTTTCTTTGCACCTGTTGCCTCCTGGACAGAACCAGCAATTACTGAAAATGGATGAACGGCCATGTCCCCCCCACAACCAGCCCTTAGATCCAATCTTGGATTCGCATCCCTGCTGCTCTACTGCATCCGCAGGTAGAAGACAAATGGATCTGTATGCTCTTGTTCTGTCTGTGAAGGTCAATCTAAACCGATTCATTCATAGAAACCAACAGTGTATCTACAGTTGTGGAAAAAAATAGACCACTCTATATTATTTAAGAATCTGCATTTTTAACTTATGGTTTAATTGTGGTTCTGCTGGCAGAAGGATATGCTGAGCAGCAGGTTGCTTCAATGTTCAAAATTTCTAAGACAGCAGTACACAACAATAAGGTAAAGCAGGAGACACGGGACGACCAGAAACCAACCAGGTAAAGGGCGGAAGTGACTTTCTAATACCAGAGGTGACTGTTAACCTATCGGACAGTTTCTCATGAATCATAGAATGACATCAAGTGACTTCTAAAGGAATGGGAAACATCAAGTGCAGGTGCGAAGTGCACTGATAGAACAGTTCATATCAGACTCCTAGAAGCAGGACTGAAGTCTCATAAAGCAAAAAAGAAGCCCTTCATTAATGAGAAACAATGAAGAACCAGGCTGTAGTTTGCAA
>JAODKF010000047.1:17814549-17849730 GCA_026779585.1 Mormyrus proboscirostris
CCTCTAATTTTCCAATCCTATCCTGGTTATTAGAGAAAACAAGATCAAGAAGGGCTTCTCCCCTGGTAGGGGTATTAGCAAACTGAGTAAAAAAAAAAACAATCCCGTACTAATTCCACCATCTCAAGTTCATGAAAACCGGAGAGAGGAGATGAGGGCTCTGCCAAGGGCTGCCCCCCCTGGACTGAGTTTCAGAGGCCTATGTCCAGCAGATAAGCACAAGTGCCTCCTATAGGGAGGGCGAGGTATCCTGACCCTGCTAAACTAAATTGCTGAACACATGAAACTTTAAAGCAGAGAGACAAGGCCCAGAAACTGCAATATAGTGTATAATGCAAATCTAAACTTTCAGCCACTGATGAAATCTGCATGGCCATGTAAGATTCCATTTGCTAGACTGTACATCAAAGGACATCAGGACATCAAAGCTGCGCAAGTACAGACTTCTCAAAGCTAGAGGCTGATTGGCAGTGGGTGCAGTCAGATTTATCACATGTGAAAGACCGAGTATTATGGAAAAACTGGCCTTTAAGCAGCTGTGTACCAAGCAAGGCCCTTAGAACAATGGGCCTATTGGCTCCATAATCTATTTATGAAATGAAAAAACAAACTCACACGCAGTCAAACTTCACGTTGCACTAAAACATTTTAATTTTAGATTTAAAAGCCTGAAAATACAATCAGGGATTTGTTGGTTTTGCACAGTTCAAGTAGGTCACAGTTCAGCCAGCTGAGTACAACTCGGAATTCCTGCAGTGCTGGTTTCCATGGTTACCAGTCAGTCATTGACATCTAGACCAAAAAAAAAATCCCAAAAATGTTGAGACAGCAACGGTTTTCCTCTCTCCAACATGGAGGGACTATTTTTTTGTAACACTGAATACTGAAACCACCGTGAGTGTGTGTGGCGGCAGGGGTACAAGTTAGAAGATGAATGAGTACTCGTCCCCCCCCCCCCCACCCCACATGATGCTCAATTAACGCAGAGAGCAGATTATGGCAACACTGATGCAAATATATTCTTGGGGGGGGGGGGATATTAAGTTCTGGAAATATTCTAATTGGCTACGAGGGCTTACAATCTATGAGGAAAAACTCCACTCAGCTCTCAGCTGGGCATAACCAGGAAAAAGTACAGCGCTAAATTAGAGGTGTGATTACAGGCACTTTCTGGGAGCAAATTAATTAGATGTACAAAGAGGTGCCAACACAGCGGAAAAGGCCACCAGGAGACACAGTACACCGATCTGAACTCTGATCTTATTTAGGCCTATTCTGACATCATTGGACACCTGGCAATCTTGTGCTTTAAAGACGCAAAGAGGATAAAACCCCACACATAACTGGGGATCTGGTTAAAGGGTCATTCTATAAGACATGCAGCTTGAATTGAATGATTATCCAAGATTAAAAGTGTTAAGCACAATTTGCATTGGGCGGCCTTGGAAACAAAAGCACTTTACAGTAATAGGTTTATTTAAAATGTTATTGTTCCAAAGCCCTTTTGAGACTGGTTATTACTGGACTTTCCCTCAAAATTTACAATTCCCTTTCATAAAAAAGGTCCTTGCTAGAATCTGACGGCTATGACATAATTTGCACATGACTGCTGATTGGTGGCCAAAGTTTACTCGCCAGTACAGCCCCCAGGAACAGCGACACTGGGACCCTGGCTTCTCTAACAGCAGGGCACATTCAACTATTAAAATATGCAGCAAGGCACCTGGTCCTCTTTTTAAGGTGACTCATTTGACACACCTTTCTGGTGCTCACAAGAAGCAGTGCCGAAAATCCAGGGGGATACAGCCATTTTCTCAGGACTTTCAACAGACAAGCCTTTTTGGAAAAGGAAAGTGGAATTGTGAATAAATCTGTAAGCCCCTCACTCACCAAAAAATAAAAAATAAATAAATAAAAGCTGCAAGTTCTCTTTGGGAAGCATCACTCTGATCTGTGTGACACAGCAGATGCGGCTGGGGAACTGAACACCAGGGCACTCTCCAGCCACTGACACTCCCTGAACGCGGATCTGCCCATCGTCTTCAAGGTGCTTGGGGTCTTTGACCGTGGCTCCCGGAAGCGGGGTATTCTGGCATCATGGCTCCGGCAACCCCGGCCCTTGCTGTGCCTACCACTCCCTGAAGCCGGAGGGGCCCAATTCCCAAGTTCTGATAACTGCATGCCACATTAGGAATGACCAGGGCAGGCTTAAGAGGCACTTGCTGTGATGAGACGCAGAAAATCAGGGACCTGCTTTGCTGGTGGGGGGGCACGGACTTGGAAATTACAGAACATCACAGGCTGCACACTCCGCAATTTCTACTCCACATCTGAATGACAGTACTACAATTAAAGAGCAAATCCACCATTTTCTTTTTCTCCTGCTCTCAAACTGGTCTATTGATAAAAGGTCATTAATGCACAGCACTGAAGAGCAACTCGTGGAGAGAGAGGGGCTGATTTAGACCTGCACAACATTTCAGTTCCAAGGGGGGGCTGCAAAGGTGTGCAAGAGCCTCAGAGACTGCTAAGCGCGTCTCGGAAAGCAAACCTCCGGAATACTGTGTCTATCCCAGTGGCCTCCTCCGACATGCTGGTCTTAACTCACACGTCACATGCAAAGAACTACCCCGAAATGATGAGAAACAACATCCCCACAAAAAAAAAAGAAAAACCAAAAGACTCTTAAAGGCTCAAAGAAATGAGGGCTCTGCCAGGGGCTGCCCCCCCCAAACTGCTGGGGTGGGCACAAAACAAGGCATGTGGTGAAGCAGTGAGGCTCAGCGACTGAGTTTCAGAGGCCTGTGTCCAGCAGATAAGCACGAGTGCCTCCTATAGGGAGGGCGAGGTATCCAGACCCTGCTAAACTAAATTGCTGAACACGTCAAACTTTAAGGCAGAGAGACGAGGCCCAGAAACTGGCAGACTGCATAACATTAACGGGACTGGATGCCAGGGTTTCGATAAGTAACCGTTCACCACCCCCACCCCACCCATTTAAAAATAATAAAAATAATTACACTTACAATGGCATCCATTGACATACTCCAACACACAGGTAGGCCCACCACATTGGATCAGAAATACAGTAACAGACCGTCAGGAAGTTGACTGCACTTGGGAACACTGACAACAGCGAAGTGCCAGGTAACTGGAGCTTGGTTAATTCTGTTAATTAACTTCAGGCTTTCACAACGTTTTTTTCTTTTTTTTTTTTCCCAGCCTCATTGCGAGCCTGTAATTTGCAACAGTAAAAACACTTTTATTCCCTTGTTTAAAGGCAAAATTTTTACATACTTCAATCAAAAAAAAAAAAACACACAAACAAAAATGAATTTATAATTTGTGTTTCACAATGTTTGAAAGTACCTCTTTGGTGTGGAAGGTACCTTATTGTTGGTACTGTTGGACTAAGAGCAGAAGCCGCACTCCCGTGACTCGAACGCAAGCGGCTAACCGTCCCGAAGCCCCCTTTCTCAAGTCCCTTTGGGCGTGGCTGAGGGGGCAGGGCGGGGCCAGGAGGCGTGGCATGGGCGTGGACTCACCTCCCACCATCAGCCTGAAACGCGGTCAGTTTTGCACTGTGATTTTGCGCTTTCATCCGGTCTCTTTAAAGCAGCATCTCAGTGCAGAACCTTTAAAATATCCATTTATTGACATTTTTCTTTGTTTAAACAAGTGGGAAAAGAGGAGGTGGGGAAAACAGAGTCCCAAAATGGCGGTTTTTATTCGAGTTAGTTTGGCCAGATGCAGATTGCAGACTCATTTGCTAAAATGAGTTCACCTAAAAACAAAATAAAAATGCACAATGAACAGGAAGTGGGGCGAGACAATCAGAGAAACACAAGCAAGGCCGAATGTGCCACCTGGGACCGGTGGTGGCGCTCACTGGGCGTATTCTGCAGGGGGGCATCTCTGACACGCTCAGGGCACCGCCAATCTCGCTTCTTTCCCATTACTCTGTCTGCTTTTTGGAGGTTCCGTACATTAGTGTTAAAAAGCCCAGCACACAGTGCCCCCCACAAGCTCTCGGCACAGTCAGGAGGGGTTGGCGTTCTCCAGGAGGGGAAGTCCATCTCGATGCAGTGATGGGTGCCCAGACTCCCTCTTATAGGTCTTGGGGGGCAGCTTGGGAATGGCCTGGGAGGTGCTCTGCCTGGGAGGGACGGGGGGGCCCGCGGCTCCCCCCGGGGGCTCACCATCCTGCAAGATGAGGGGCGGCGAGGGTAGGTGCTTGCGGGGCCCAAGCGGGGAGGGTGTCTGCGGCGGGCCGCCACAGAACGGTGACGATGGGAAGAAAGTCTGGCTCAGTTCGCTCTTGCGGCCCTGGGGGGGCGGCTGCAGGTTAAGGGGGGAGTTGGAGAAGACGTCCGGCGTTTTCACGGGCTCCCGGGGTGGCAGGCTGGGCGGGCTGTCAGGGTCCTCGGACAGCGAGTAGCGTGGTGAGTACACCTTGGTGGTGGGCTGGCGGGGTGGGATGGCAGGGGGGCTGTCCAAGTGCTTTGACATGATCTGAGAAAGGGAGGGGGAGTTTAAATGGTCATTAAGCCTTAGAAAACTAGGTCAGGTGTTTCCTTGCATGGTCCTCAGGGACTCAGAGAGAGAGTCCACGTTTTTGCTTCTACCAGGAGCTGGAAGGGAGTAAAAATGTGGACTGTTTGGGGGTCCTCCCCATTTACCCCCAAATGCCAAGCAAAGCAGAACATGAATATGGAGGGGGTTTTAGTAGTAATTGTTGTTGTTAATAATAATAATAATAATAATAATAATAATAATAATAAAAATAAAATATTTTTTATATATATATATAAATAATTTATAATTATTATTATTATAATTATTATACAGTAAGCCAAGCATCAAACTCCACCTCACAGGCGGCAGGGTACGTTCAGGCAGACCTCAATCAGCAGATTTGCTATTTCAGTATAAAAGAGTTCTTTGGGACTATTAAAGAATTAACACTAACACTATCAGTTACTCAGGAATGTAACTTAACAGCAGGATGGATTTATTTGATTTACTTGGTAACTAGGACAAATATGACAAATCCATAATAACTTCAGGCAGGATCCTTCACTCAAGTCTTTTACTGACAGAAATCGGCAGAATTAAAGGCCCCATAAAAAATGGCCATGATTACAGCCCATTTAAAGGGGTGATGCGTCTGTCTTACATAGAGTAACATTCATATGCACAGTGGAGAATCTGAGGCCACAGGAGAGGAGCTTGCTGTACCTTTGAGGGGGACGACTCGGCGGGGGCTGACTCGGGCCGCCTGCGAGGGGGAACAGGGGGTGGCACAGGGGCTTCCTCCACACTCCTGTTGAAGCTGGCCACAGACGACACAGACGAGCATCCTGGGGAGAGAAAGAGGAGGTATCTCAGCCACTTCTAGGGGAGGCACATGGCAGGGAAACCCCATGACACACAACACTCCTCTGTTGTTGCCTCATCTCCAGTGCTCTGAACCCAAGAAAGCAGACAAGGAATGACCTATGCTTAGATAAAGTTGAAATAACCAAGCAGGGCAGTCCTGGCAGCCTAAAAGGAGTTAATATACTGCTGCAGGGGACACAAGTCACACAGGCCTGAGCCCATTGCTTGGGGAACAAGGCCACGTGGAGAACGGGGGTACCTACGAGAGTGCATGGGGCTGGAGGGGCCCTGAGGTGAGTCAAAGACACTGCAGATGTCATTGGAGCTGGAGGCCCCCGAGGCAGGTGGTGGTGGCGTGAGCGGTGTGCGTGGCGAGTTGGGCGCCGAGGCTGCGCTCTCAGTCTCACTGTCGGGAATGCGGCTATAGCTGATTTTGCGGAGCTCGTTCTGCAGTGGCGTAGGGTGGCGCATGGCACCGGGCCGCACGGCAGATGGACGTACCCCTGGTGACTTCAAGGTGTAGTGGTACCGTTTGGCCTGTGGGGGGAGCAGGAGAGGCAGAGAGCAGCAGATCAGGGACGAGTGCCATAATTATTGCTGGAAACACAGCGGCAGGGGGTCACATGATATAAAAGATCCAAGGGGGGACACTCACGAATCGTGGCAGGGTCCGAACGCTGCGAGGCTCTATCTCCAGCGATTTGTTAAACAGGTAGTCGGCAAACTCCTTCTCCATCTTGTCTTCCATGGGGTTCAGATTCTCAAAAAATTTCTGTAGTTTTCAAAACGGGCAGGGGTGGAGGGGAATCCAGAACGGTCAAAATGTAAACTAACTACGGCGGTAACTGAATGATCATGAAATATATACAGGAAACTGATGAAAAATGAACAGCAGACTGCCCTCTTAATGCTATTGTGATTCTGACTGACTTGACCGATTCACATCATTACTGCCGCACTTCCAGGTTTTAATTATAAACGAGGCTTATCCTGATGCTGACTGACAGACTCTCACCCTGATGTCACTCTCCACCCGCAGGCAGTACGGCTGGTTCTGGTACTGTTGGATCTCCCCAGTGATCTCGGCTACTTTCCTCCTCTTGCTGAAGTTGATCAGGTCCTTCCCATGCCGTTTCAGGAAGTCAGGATTGCCCTCCTCAGTCTTCAGAATATTAGTCAAGTAAATTCCTGACAGGAAACAGTGGAGACCCGTGGTGTCATTAGCTTTTGACATGAACAATTACAGTTCACAGACGAAATTCATATTCAAAGGCAGCACAGCACAGTGGGTAGTACTGGGGCCGACCTCTAGGGATTGGAAATTGAATGCAACCCCCTTGCTCTGTGGGTGTGGAGTATGCATTTTTTTCCTTGTGTGGATTTCTTTGTGCTGTTCAAAGAGTAAACTGGTGTTAACTCTTAAATTGCCCATAGCATGCATATATGTAGTGTGTGTGTGTGTGTGTGTGTGTGTGTGTGTGTGTGACCAGAATCCCCATGTTGGGCCTTATGCCTTATGCTGCTTGGGATAGACTCCAGGTTACCCCATAAGCCAAAATTCCAAATTTCTCGATTTGGGACATACCAAAAAAAGGCACGCATGGGGGGTTGATAGACCTGAGTTTGGCTAGATACTTCTTGTAGTGGTCTTCACTGAGTTCATGGGCCTCTTCAAGAATTTTCCGCTGTCGACTTGGAATTTGCTGGAGTGGACAGTAGACAAAATGAGGAAGGAAGAGATCATAGACTGAACCATGTATGCTGTGTGTAAAACAAGCCAACTTTCATTCACCACCACCAATGGGAGTGATTCTGGATTACGTTGTGCTTCCTATAAGCCATTTTCCTTGGAGGGGGGGTAGGGGGGAGAGATCTTGTACCTCAAATGTATGGTCTAGCCTGTAGACTGGGGACGAGTTCATGGCGCTGACCACCTCTAGCACGCCATTGAAGTTATTGAGCTCCTGAAAGACCTGCAGGATCTCGATGATGCGCATCACCACTGCCACCCTCTCCTCCAAATTCTCTGTCTCCACAATACACCTGGCAAGAGAGATGGCAGTCACATCAGTAATAAACAATAGTCCCAAAAGGATACTGCCTTTGGACAGGGTTGACACTTCCCCCCCATTTCTTTAGACCAAGAAGGGTAACAAAGTAGGAGCATTCAAAAGCTTTAACATGTTTCTTGTCAGACACATCAAGTAATAAGCTTGTCACGCTGCTCTAACATACTTTAATCCACAAATACAGGTTATTTCTAAAGGAAAGTCTATCCCAAGGAACAACGACCAATAAAAAAATACTCGATACACAATCGCCACGTTTCTGCAAGGAGTGAGCACGCCCTACCCAACCCAGTCCTGAGACTCACTTCTCGAACCACAGCGTGAGGTTGGTGGTGTGACGGATCATTCGCAGCAGGTTGGGCGAGTTTAGCTCCTTGTCCTCCTTGGTCCAGACGCTGCCCACCAGCTCGGACGGCTGGACGGCCCTGAGAAAAACCCAGATTGGTGGGGTTAAAGGTCAGTGCTAATATGTCGCTATAGACAATCTGAAGCATGACCTCAGACAATAGGGTCATGAACACCTTCCCTGGTATATATATGTGAAATCTGTGGGAATGAGGGAAGAATAATCCCTGGGTAAGGCATAAGCGGAGTGTTCCCACGGCAGTGTGATGTCACAGGGGAAGTGTGTCGCTGTGTCGCACTTGGGTGCATGTGTGTGTGTGTATGTATATATGTGTGTGTGTGTGTGAGAAAGAGAGGAGCCCGGCAGCTCCAGGCAGTAGCTGCCCCCTGGCTGGACTCCACAATCCTCATTGTTTCAGCTCCTGAACAATGGGGAGCTTAACAAAAAGAGCTAGCAATTAAAATACCAAGGTTAAGATTTCACTAAGAAAGCCTGGGAAATAAGAGCATAAAATAAATTCCATGCAGAGATGTGTTCCAGAAGCACATACAGAAATGAAAATGGCAGGGAGGGAAAACCACCAGCCCATTCCTCAAAATGGTCTCCTCATCCTGGAAATTTTACTGTAACCATTTTGCAGATTAGAACAGTAACGAATGATGAATTTCCCCCTGGGACCAATAATTTTAATAAATGAATGAATGCCCGCCCATTCTAAAAGCTGCGGAGATGCCTGCAGCAAAGAAAGTGCCTGTGATTGCAGTCAACTAGGTCCAGCGCTTTTACTGAAAGCCTGCATTAATCACGATTGGGTGTGGAGGCAGCAGCAAAGGAGCGGCACCTGTAGAAGTCAGACTCGAGCAGCGTGAGCTGCCGGGCGATCTCGATGGGGTGCAGGGTCATGAGGTCGAACTGCTCCGTCTGGCCCTGCTTGATGATGTGCCACTCGATGGGCGGCGGCGAGCTCTCGAAGGTGATATTATGGCTGGGCCCGTTAGCCTGGGCCTGCTTCTTCCTCTGGATGATCTTGGTGATTGACTCCACCCACTTCCTCATGGCCTTCCCTGACAGGACAACAGGAGTGTGCTTCAGAGGACACATGCGGGGAACGACCCAGGAGAAACATTATGCTGGGCCAGGGGAGTGATCTGAGGCTGCAAGTCAGCCGACATGGCAGCTAGGGACAAAGATGAAGTCATCGCCTGGCGAAAGCATTAGAACTTGGGCCATTTACTAAAACTATAGTCCAAAGGGCTACGGTAAAATTCATTTCTCTTCGGTCTTTTAAAACAACCAGTTTGGACCTGTCTGACAAGAGCTGTTAATCTTCCGGAAGATGAGGAGTTGTCAGCGAATCAGGCAGGAACCGTGCGGCTACTACCAGCAGGTGGTGCTATTTGGGGGAAGGCAGTTGCAAATGAGTACCTCGGACAGTGCCGATGAACTCCTCCAAGCACCTGAGCAGCTCAGGGTCCCTCTCGAAGTCGTAAAAGTGGTGTTCCACCCAGTGCCGGCACACGTTCAAGACTCTGCAGGGACAGGCAGAGATGTGACACTAATGACAGCGACAGAGACTGCCTGCTGCTTGGCATGATCCAGATAGGAAAATATAAGCTGGTGGTTTAAGCAGTATCACAGACACCTTGTCCTTTTCCAAGAATATCAGCACTATAAAAAGGCCCTTAAACACATACTTAATCGAGGAGGTACCTGAGCTGGACGGGCTGGACATATTCTTTACGAAAACGCTTAAGTTCAGCGCTTAGAGGCTGGTCCCCATTTTCCATGGCAAACTGGTCGGCCTCGGGTGGTTTGGGCTCCGGTATGTCGAACCTGGAATGCACACGGTATTAGAGCCTAAGGCAGAACCTTAGCCAGACATCACTGGCTTTGTGAACTTTCTCAACATCTCCAAAGTGAGATGCTCCATGTTACACATGGCAGCAGCCTACTCACCTTTCCATCAGGAGGTCCAGCAGCTCCTGTGGCTTACAGAACGACCGGTATGTTGTCAAGAAGGTCCTCACAAAATTCGGATCTGCAAAAACATCGTTTGGTTGATGGTGTAAGCTATCAGCAAATCTTCCCTTAGGATTAATTGGCATCAGAAATCAGAAATTCTCAAACAGAATGTAGGCTTATTACTATTCTTAACTTTTCATCATGCTAAATCATTTAGCCCCCTCCATCAATCACCACCTTGACATGGGGGAGAAATTTGAGTCCTAGAAATCCGAGAAGCTGTGTTTCCATGGAGAAATTGTCCCTGGTAGGGTCTCCTATGTCAAATTGGTCATAGGTAAGGGGCCAGACAAAGGGTGATTCAAACAACCCTTAGGAAGTACATAAACAAACCAGAGGCAGCATTTATCAAACTTTGCATAAAATTAATTAGGAAAAAATACGTATGCACAAAAAAAATTCAGGTTGATCAAACCTGGCGCACACACATTTCCCCTCAGAAATATGTTACAAATGTGTGTAGGTACGCGAGCCTCAACTCCGGCCCAGTAGCCATCCTAAATAACCATAAATGGTCAATGCAAATGAGCTGCATGCTTATAATAAGCTGCGCGATAAAAATTACCAAATGTTAAATGTGGGGTTTCATCCAGACGTAGATTTTCTAATAATTTATCTATGACAAGTACATACCGCACAGCAGTTTCTAGCACTGTTGCACTATTTTGCACTTACGGATTAGATGCCAAACTGCATTTCTGTGTCCAGGAACTTGTACTTTATGTAATGCTAATAAAATTGAATCTAAAAAAAGTATGCCAAATGCCAACACATTTGAAATTAAATAAATTCCATCAGCTCAACAAAACACACTACACCTAATCAAAAGAATATATATGGAAAAAGTGGTCCGATATGAAGAGAGAGAAAGAAACGACTTGCTGCGCTGACTGTCCGGGCAAACCCACAACTTCACCTTCAAGCTTCAACATGCCTGTGGCAGGGCAGTTGGGAGATACTGACGTGGTATGTGAAACTCAAAATCATAACGTTAATGACAGTATTAAAGATGACTTATGCATTAATAGAAAGAAATGGCTATTGATTGACAAAAGTAACTTAATTAGCACTCATTTCATTGCATCTACTGCTGTATGCTGTACTGTTGTGCATTTGATACACTATGATTTAAGGTTGCAGTATCATTGCAATTGATTGCCCCGTTTACATTAGGAAAACTGGACATTGCTGCAAATTTACTTCCGTCTGATCACCCATAGCACAGAGAAACACACACAACAGTCAATTGTGGACATTGGGTGGGATCATAAATAAAAAAGTTTGCCTTGGAGGCCCTACGAAGGCAGTGGGCTGTAACACTGATCACCGCTCATAGAGCATATTGCTAAAATGATATTGATTCTGTTTCATAATATGTGGCTACTTTTAATGTTTTCAGTGTTTATTACCCGAAAATCAGTTCAAATATTTTGGCCTTCTTGGAGACCTTGGAGGGGGTGCAGGAAGGTACCCGTGCTGGGGGACTTTAACATTTACGCGGGTAAAGGCAGTGAGATCTGGGATGGTGTTGGGAGACACAGCCTGTCAAATCCCAACCTGAGCATTGCTGTGTTATTGGACTTCTGTGCTAACCAGAGTTTGCCCGTAATGAATATCATGTTTGGGCATAAGAATATTCATAAGTACACCTGGCACCAGAGCACCTTAGCCCACAGCTCAAGTATTGATTTTGCAATCACAGTATCATATCTGCAACCATAGGTCATGGAAACTTAGGGGAAGACAGGAGCTGGGCTGTCATAATCACCATCTGGTGATAAGTTGGATCACATGCTGTGGTGACTGACAGATCTGGTACAGTCAAATCTATAGTGAACGTCGGGCAGAAAGTCCCGTCTGTGAGACCTTCATCCCAGACCTCTGGAAATACATCTCTTGCATTCTGAGAGTGATTGAAGATACTGAGCCCGAAAGGGCAATGTTCCGTGCCTCCATTGCTGAGCTTTGTGGTCGGAAGGTTGATGTGCTTGGCACCGACAACCCGTGAATCCGGCGGTGGACACCAGCGGTAAAGGGAGCTGTTAGGGTGAAGGAGGAGGCCTTTTGAGCTTGGTTAACTTGTGTCAAGCAAACAAAGGAGGCAGGATCAGATGTCTTGGTCCCGGAAGACATGTTTAATGGAAGACATTTCACAATATGTTGATTGGTATATTAACCCTATTTTTTGGACATTGCCATCTTATTTAAAGGATACAACTGATTTTTTGAATAAATTGAGTAATGTGGATGTTTCACAGAATGATTTATTATGTACAATGGATGTAACAAGCTTGTACACTAACATTCCACACAATCTCGGCGTATGCGCTTTGGACCATTATTTAAACACTAGAGTCATTGATGAGCCTCCTACTAAATTTTTGTGGAACTTGGCGTATTTAGTACTAACCATTAATTATTTAAAATTCGAGGACACTTTATCATCAAATCAAGGGGATGGCAATGGGCTCGCCATTTGCCCCTAACTATGTGAACCTCTTCATGGGTAAGTTTGAAGCTGACTTTGTCTATAGTAATAATGATTTCCATAAATATTTAAAGTGTTGGTTTCGTTGCATTGATGATGTTTTTTCATATTTAGTGGAACAGTGGAAGAACTACAACAATTTCACCTGTTTTTGAATTTGAGGGCTGACTCCATTTCCTTTTTGCTTGCATATGACACTACTTCGATAGCCTTTCTTGATGTTAATGTATATTGGTCCACTGGGTTGTTGCTTCAAACGTCTGTATATCGTAAATCCACAGATAGAAATAATTTTTATATTCTCAAAGCTATCATCCCCCTTCTATTAAAAAGGTTACCATATAGTCAATTTCTTCGTATGAAGAGGATTTGTAGCACCAATGTTGATTTTGAAAATCAGGCTAAAGTAATATATGACCGTCTTTTGTCCAAGGGTTATGACTTAAAATTGGATTTTTGTCTAAATGGGGTACGGGGTATTGATTGTAAACTATCGTTTAAGAAAAAAAATCCACGTTGGTGGATCGTATTATTTTATTGATCACTTATTCTCCTTTTTCTAGAGACATAAAATCCATAGTTCATAAACACTGGCACATCCTATCGAGTGATGATACAATTGGTCAGTTTCCAGAGCCCCCCCCTCTTTTCGCTTACAAAGGATTTAAAAACGTGAGTGACGTTGGTGAAAGCAGAGGCTTACACTCCTCCTACTAATTGGCTTACTACACTTGATTCAGGAAATTTCTCATGTAGGAACTGCGGTAATTGCATTGCGATAATTAAGGGTGACTCCTTTTGTACGGGAAAATGTTTTCCGGTTAGAGGAAGAATAACTTGTCGCACAACTTTTGTCGTTTATTTATTGAAATGCACATGCAGCCTTTGCTATGTTGGCAAAACCAAAAGATAATTTAGAATAAGAATTAATGAACATAAAAGTAATATTAGAAATCATGATGTCATCTATAGCAAGGCATTTCAATGCATCTGGACATGAAGTGTGTACTTTGAAATTCCAAGGGATTGAGTTGGTTGAACATCTTAGGCGTGGTGGAGACAGGGAGCATCATCTCCTCCAGCGAGAGGCTTTCTGGATCCACCAACTTCAAACTGTACATCCTAATGGCCTTAATGAAGAGCTTGTTCTAAATTGCTTTTTGTGAATCATTGGCTTTCATGGTCGGTTTTGTCTCTGAGGGTTTTGGGGTTGGTATGGGATTGTTTTATTATGATATTGTTATCCATTTGTTATATATTGTGTGTGCATATATAGTTTATATTTTTTTCTTTAGAGATTTGGTGCGTAATTGTGTGTCTGTGTCAACGTGTGCATTCTTGGAGGTTGGCAACTATGACATCACACTATCACCTGTTTCTTGTTGCCTTGATAAAACCAGTGTGCTTTGGGGTCTTTTACACATTGATAACGGCTTGACACAGAAATGTGTTTGTGCGGCATGGTGCAATAAACTTTTTTCTTTACTAGTGCGAGAAGTATCCTGTGAGCGCAGTTCCTTTTTTGTATTCTGTTGTCTAACTCGCACCCTAAGTGATTTTTTAGTTATTTTGGAGTTTAAGCGCACCTATCTTTGATACTTGTGTTGCACAGGAAACTACACTGCCACCCCAGAAAAATGATGGATAAACAAATTGTTTGGTATGTATTTGTTAGTTACTGGGAGAAATCGATTGTGATCGAAATGCACCCTTTTATTTACATTTTATTTATATGATCTGCAACATTTACAACTCATTAGTCAAATCAGGCCAGCAGATCTTTTGTTTTCCGCAGAATAAAAACGATTTAACATCAGTCCTTTAATCTGCGCCGCCCACCTCGCCAAGTTTCACCGTCAGCAATCCACGACCCCCCAATCAGGTAGCACGTCATTTTTTTAATGTGCTTAATTCCTGTACAGTTCAGTAGTTGGCCTTTGCATTCCATAAGTATGTAATTAAGTTTGCATGGTAATATTTTAGAGATTTTTCAGCAAGGGTTTGAGTTTAGGTTATCTGAATAATAAAATACTCAAATCAAACCGTAACTGAAAGATTTCCAATGCATCAAATCGTTCCCTCTGTAATCGTAATCACCTTGCGCTAGTAATTTACTCCTAGTGTAAATCAGCTACCGTTTCGTAACAACCTCACCTTCTAAGTTCTGGCAGGGTGGCCTAAGGAACTATGTTAATGGGGAATCCGTAACAGTGACAGAACATAAACCTTTCTATGCAGTCGACGTCTTTGTTCGGGCAAATCCTGAGGAAAGAGATAAATCCTGAGACAAAGAGACCAAAAAGGAGCGGAAGCGTTCCCACTATCAGTAACTGTTGTCGATATTCACCAGAATATAAACTGCAATAAATGTAAGCGAACAAGGATAGGTGAAGGCACATGTAGGCGGCGGAGAGCAGGAGGCTGTGTGTCACATGATGGATCTGTGCAGGGAGCCGTTTGCCGGCAGGGCAGATGGGGAACAATGCGCGCTTCAGTGTGGGTTTATAAACAATCGGGCCAGAATGATCGCGGGGAGGAAAAAGACGCTGGTGACGCACACAACTGCGCTGACACTCCACAGAGAGGCCAAAAATAGACTCCTGCCCCAGTCCAGCAGCGCGGCCATGCAGAGCGCACACACAGGTGTGTTTACATAGACGCACACTCAATTCACAGACTCTGAGACATGGGGACAGCACCGAGCAGTATGCATGCACACACACTGCACACAAACTACACCCGACACAAATAAACCAAGATGACATTCCACATTTTACCAGTGGGTTAACGTTATTAAACGTGTATACTAGGGATGTACGAGACCATTTTCAATAGTCACACAAAGAACAGTGATATCTGATGGTTATCTGATTATTCGTGCGATAATGTAAGACTACAGTAAACAAAGCAGAATACAGTAAATGCAAAACGCATAAAGATCAGTCTATTGTGACTGTGAAATCATTTCACTCCGTTAATGAAAAGCAGCAGTATTATCAATCCTAACATGTAGTCTAGGTCAGCGTTTCTCAATCTGGTCCTAAGGGACCCCCAGACGTACATGGTTTTGCTCCCTCCCTGCTCCCTACCGGAGAACTAGCAAAATTACCAAGTGTCAGTTGCCTACGGTGTCAAGTAGAGATGCACTGATTGCAATTTTTCTCATAATTGAAGAACTTGTCAAACTTCACAATTTCCCCCAAACTGCACTAAGTTACAGGGGTTTCTCTCAAACAAGTCTCAGAATAAAGAGCTTTGACTGTAAAGAACAAATCAATTAACTGAAAATGAGTTGCTCTACACCCAACTTTCACACATTTTACTTTACCAAATAAGAGCAGGTGCACCAGATTTAAAGAAATGTCAGTCACTGATGTCATTTTCCAGTATGTTTAAATTCACTAAATAACATGACAGACCTTTTACTTTGTCTTAAAATAAAAAAGTCCATAGGTTATAAACCTCTAAATAAAACTGAAATGTTCTATATGCTTCCAAATAATAATAGGTGCAGAGTAACATTAATACCGACATCACATGTTACACACATACAATTCTTACATCTCAAGTAAGACAGATTAAGATCAAGCTTTTCCCATACCTTCATACTGTATGGACTTTATAGCGTAAGGGTTTAAAGTTTTGCCAAGACGTTTTTACTCTGCCATAGGAAAAAACCTTAGCTAGTTTCGCAATTTTAATGATTATTCATTTTTAAAATTATTTAGTTTATGTTTAATAATCAGTTTAAAGTTCATCTCTGATTTTTCACCATGTTTTCGTGGTGGTTCCCCCACTGTACTTTACGTGTACAATGTAAAACGCTTATAGTGGTCATGGTTATTATAGTGATCAACCACTTATATGGATCAAAAGTCTAGGAACAGAAACAATCCAGTACAAATACTGTTTAAATAATTTGCTTATTGTAATCAAGAAGTCCACTTAGTGTTCATTTTATTATATATGATAACATATGGAGAGAAAAAAAGAATTACCATCATTTGACTTAAATGGTAAATGGATTGCATTTATATAGCGCTTTTCTACTCCTACGAGTACTCAAAGCGCTTTACAATATGTGCCTCACATTCACCCATGCATACCGCACATTCACACACCGGTGGCAAAGGCTGCCATGCAAGGCGCCAACCTGCTCACCGGGAGCAATTAGGGGTTCTTGCTCAAGGAACGATAGCACTACCTCCTGCACCACCATCTTCCCCACAACGTTACAGCAAAGGAAAAATAGGGCTATCAAAGTAACCTGTCTGCTTCTGACTAGCTACCTGAAGCTAATGCTGCATGCACAGAAAACATAACAGGAAAAAGAAATTCATTCTCTCTCAATTATGAATATAGACTCAAAGCTTATGAGGGAAAACTGCCATAAACGATCCATTGAGATGCAGCAGCTAAACTACAATAAGCGATATGCTATGTACAGTTCTGTATAGTATTGTAGCGCATCTGTATTACACTATTCAGTAATTTAATTTGTATAATGTAATTCAAAGCATAAAGCATAAAAGCATATGAAATAGCTGTACTTCAGTTTATTACCTTATATGAATGTAATAAATATATAAATGCCAATTAGATGGTAATCTGCCTGACATTAAGAAAAAAAAAAAGGGCTATAATGATCATCCACTTATAGTGATAATGTTCAGCCAGACAGAAGTGATCACTATAAGCCGATTCCACCGTATTACAAATTACAGTCTTTGTGTCGTCTTCACTCACAGCGAAGAACTTCCGCTCTAACGACATGTTACCATGTGGCTGTGAGTGTGTTCGTGGCTGTGAAGCTATTGCCTGCGCCGCTGTGCGTATGATGTGTGGTACATGTGTAAAACAGACTGGTTTGGTGTTGGCCGATTCTGGTCCCTGGCCGGTCAATCAGTGCATCTCTAGTGTGAAGCTTCATCCACCACAGACACTTGCAGATGTTTCAGATTCTTATGGATTTAGCATTGAACTTCTTGAATGTCTGTATACAAGTTGAGTTTGCACAAAATAATTTTCAGTTTGCAAATCAAATTACCTCCACAATTGACTTTTCTCTAGGTGGTAGCCTTCATATTTTATGATAAATCCCCATCATTCACTGCATTAACAAAATAACCGAACAAAGTCTTGAATGGACATCTGAATAGTCCATTATTCACAAACACCCTAGTGAACACCAGCGCTTAGTGGGGAGAATCTGAGAACTTGATCCAGTTGGGTGGTACAGGATAGCGAATTCGCACCCATGACCCATAGTGGGTGTGAGGTGCGAAGGACAGGATGCACCTTTTACTCCGGGCAGGCAAAAAACTCACGCACACATTTTCCTGGTGTTTGGCTTGTTTAAGGACTGATAACTCAAAAGTGAAAAGGAAAACAAAACAAAAACTTACCGCTCATGCCTTTCGTGGGAAAGTTCACATGGGCCACTTACAAGCCCACTTCAGAGGAACAGGTACCTGTAGCTGGGCAGTGGGGGGCAAATCACACACCCCCCCACAGGGCATGCAATGGTGGAAATACAGAAATGTGCACCAAAGGAGGTTAGAATGGCTTCAGATAGTATTGTGAGCCATCATTAGATATAAAAGAAATTCTAATTGCTTCTATTACAATACAGAAAAATCCATATTTTTAAAAGATATTTTTCTGTACCATGTTTGAGTTTTAAAGCCACTGTTGTCATACCACCAAGGATTCCTGGGAACAAGGAACAGAAATAAATCCCAGCAGTGAGTCCTAAAATCCAGAAAAGGTGCCAAACATATGCGGAGTACAAAAATAATACATTGGGACGGGCCAATACGTATTTTTTCAGCGCCAATCTGACTCTGATACAAAACCACTGATACTGATATAGATTCTGATACAAGACCACTTTTTACTTTAATATTTTAATATAAAATATACATTTGTACTATTTATACTAATAATATTTTTCAACTAGTAAACACAAATGAAAAAATGTATGCCACAAAAATCTTAAATTTTTGTTTTTGAAGCATTTACAGCTCGATCTGAATATCTTCAAAGTAGCTTCTTTCATGTTACTCGCATTGTCTCACAATTTTCCACTAAACACTATACCCACCTCTCAAAACTTTGTTTTTACAAAGATTGCAAATTACTGTGCTACTAGTTGTTAAAAGCGTAAAATACTTTACTTCATATCTGATGCTATAACACTCCTACTGTGAAGGGTATGTGCATGACGTCACAGCAGGCAGAAGTCACTAGGCTCACATCCACTGAATAGCAAAAAAAAACTGAGTGGCGGCCTTAGCGTTCAGCTTGAATACCACAAAAAACACATTTAAAATGTAGAAGAGCTGTTGTGCGACTGATTGTACAAGTAGATTTAACATGAAATAGGAGCTCTCTTTTTAGAGACCGCCAAAAACAAAAGTATTAGCCGTGGATCAGTCACATATGGATGATCCGTCAAATCTCAAATATCATCTCGATATTCCCAGTCTGAATACATCTTGATAATTTCAGAAATTTCAGATTCAGCTGCCAATTAGTGAGTGTATAATTAAGCACTCAGAATATGCAGCAAACCAGCACATGACTGAATAAATGCTTATTGAAAGGTGTTATTCCTGGGCAAATCTCCATTTCAGGCCTCACTGTACTCCATTGTTTCTCCAGTTAATACTGCGGCTATGCTCAGCTGTTGCCTGGGCAGAAAAAAAGCTTTATCATCTTAATGAGAGCTTATGCAGGCCTGAAGGTACAAGCACGTTGCAGTGACCAGCCTGGAGGAATGGCAGCCAGCCTGTCTATAGTGAGCTCTCACTGGGCCTCTGTCTGTCTGCTAGTAGCATGGGAAGAGCATTTACGGAGGGGAAGACCTTGACCCGTGAACGATGGCCAAGTGCATCAGCTGTGGGGGGCGGCAACACGTTATCGGTACAGGAATGACACCGAAACAAAGTGGGTCATCGTGCTTGGGGCACTGACGTCCACAGGCTTCTGAAATATTTACAGGCTATACGAAAAACTGCTTTAAATAGAGCACCAGTGACAAAAGCATGGGGCCCTGATATGGCCTCTCCATACTTGAGCTCACAGCAGACTGCATACACCGGACACTGCGGCCTGTATAGCACATCCAAGTGTGAAATTGTAGACACATACCGTGGTCCAGTGACACCGCTTCCAAAAACTGGGAATCTAATCCAAATAAACTTATTTTTCCTAAAAGGACAGGCAAACATTTTCCTGGCATTCAGCAGCACAGGTTTATGCCATCTGAAAATAAGCCACACTGTCATTTCCATAACATGACAGTTCGGCTTGGTTTCACAAGCTATACAGACCATCAGCCCTGTCTCTAAAGGGATTGCACTTGTGCCAAAAAATTCACACCCAAAAAATTCATCCCTTTAACTATAGAGAACTTCCAGGTCTGGAGCTCAGACATGACTAAACGCTCACAGAGAAGCCACTCCCAGCTCACCTGCATACATGTGATAGGTGAGCCTCTCGATGAGCTTGGTCACGGTGCCGGCCTTGATGATGGGGATGCCCGACTTGGACTGCACATTCTCCTCGAAGACGACGTTCTCCTCGGAGTCAGGCTCTGCGAAGCGGTACAGTTCGGGGCGGGGAAGGCGCATCTGCTCCTCCTTCTCGTCCTGCAGCAGCGTGAGGTCCAGCATGCGCTCCAGCGTGGAGCGGTACTGCAGCGAGATCAGCGCTGCCATCCAGCTGCTCTTTTCCTCGGCCGATTTAGCGGCGAACACCACACTGTTGCCGTCCTTCAGGGTGATCTCGAAGGCGTGCCGGTACTCGCCAGTGTCGTCCTTGTCGTTGATCTGGACCTTGCGCATGAAGAACTTCTCCTTGAGTCGGTACTCGGCGGCGGCACCGGCACCGGGCAGGCGCGGCTGTCCGTGGTTGGATTTGCAGCAGATCATGAGGCCGTCGAACAGGAAGATGTGGCGCTCGTGCTTGGCGCCCACACGTGTCAGCGTGCCCTCCATGATGAACTCGCTGCAGCACTGCCCGATGTCCTTGCCCTCCCAGCCGTCGATGTTCTTCTGGATCTCATTCATCTTCTTGATGGCCAGGTGCTTGCCCTTCATCTGCTGACTGTAGAAGCGGCAGGCCGACTCGCTGGGAGGAGACGGGAGATCGGCGCAGGCAAGTGTGAGAATCACTTCGGCAGCATGGGTTCCAGAACAATCTCAAACACTGGAAAACACTCAACTGGACCAAACCAGCAAGCACGCAGAGGGGAATTACTCCTGACATCCAGATTTGCTCATGTTTTGCAATGAGTTATCAAGAAAAATAATACATTTGTTTCTCAGAAATTGTAAGCAAGTTAAAAGACTAATTAGAGACGTAGGACACTAGCTTACGTTTGGGGACACGGTTCCTGTCAGAAAGGCAGAGCGCTACCAGCGGGACCGTTTCCCTTCATACCGGCAGCATCCCCTTCAAGGTACCAGGCTTAATGTTGTTCATAGGCAGAGGACTCCAGCATAGATAAATCAAATCGCAATGATGGATTTTATGCTACCATGCGTAAAATCCCCATCGTGCGGGGAGCCCATCTTGGTGAGTACATAACACGCGTCACACACATCTGAGCGGCGTTAAAGCTGGCTGCACCATCTTCAGCTCAGGTTTCTTCGCCGTTTCTCCCTTCTAACAGCTAGGTAAAAAGTGCCTGAACCAATAGGAAGAGAGGAGTCACCCCTCGCTCACGGTAAAAATACATCGGTTAATCCTTCCGGATTGCAAAGAATGCCGAACCTTCATACGAGACGGTCCCTCAAACATCGCTTATGCTTCAGGAGGATGCAAAACCACGCCATAATCACCCATAAAAACACCACTAGCGGCTAAATGTCTGGAGGCTCACCCTACATCTTCCTTGGCGTAGGAACAACAAAACGGAGGAAAGCAGGAACGTGGCAAGGGGACCAGGAGAGAGCCCAGGTCTGTGCAGACAGGGCGCCAGCCAGGCACTCCGCAGCAGCTCCCCTACTCTCCTTCATCTCTTAACCTCCCTCGTTTCCTCTAGACTTGGAAACAATAGCTGGGAGGGGTGACGGAGAGCAGCCCAGCCTACTGATGCAACATCCCCCACACACACACACACACACACACACACACACACACACACACACACACACACACACAGCTACACAGTCCTGGGTGTAGGGAGTGAGATTAAGGAAACGCCACTGATGGCATTTAGGGTGGGGGGGCAGGAGTCCAGGAAATGAGCAAAGGAAGAGGGTCAGAGCTCAAGATCAAGAGGGCTGGCACGAGACGGGGTGGGGAGGGGTGGGGCGGTACTCACCTCAGCCTCCGTTTGGCCAGGCTCTTGGAGCAGATCCGCTCCATGCTGCTCTGCAGGTTGAGCAGGGCGGTGATGGCTTGTTTCAGACACTCCTTGTCCTCCTCATCCTCACTCTTCTCTTCTAGTTGCTACTCAAGAAAGGAAAAAAAAGCCACAATGAAGAATGCGGGACCAGCACAGGCATGGCAGGGGAGAGCAGCGGCTGTCCCCACAACTCGCCTCACCTTTCCGATTACAGCAAAGCTGCTCGTTAGAGCCAATATTTCCAAAATGGAGAACAAACCGTCTCAGACAGCTGGTAGTGATGCTGCCTTCTCAACATCCTGCTTTTAATGCGCAGCATTCACCCCCCTACCTGTGAGGGGGCTCTCAGTGCAACCCCCCCCTCCCGAGCCAGTCATCTCTGCCTTACACCCAGGCGGGTAGGGTACTGCCCCACTTTTGTCCCTGCAGAGACGAGCTGAGCCAATACAGGCTGTTACTCACCCTAAGCCTCTAACGGGGAGACTTAAGCTAATCGACGTACAGAGACAGCCAGGCACCATCGGCAGAGTAACTGGCTAGCCCACGCGGCCATCGAGTACATCACCGACTTGTCTGCCGCCTTGCCAGAAATGGACAGTTGTTACAAAAAGCCACAAGCAGCAAACCAGAAACAGTCGCATTCACACCTCCTGGTGTGCTGGTGCAGGGCGGGGCTTTCCGGCCAAGGCGCCCTCATAGGGCAGGCAGGTGATGTGGCGTTGCCAGTGGGTCCGGCACTGCCTCTGCTGAATACGCCCCTCCCTGGGACTGCCCTCTTACGACTCCAGGAGACCCTGGAGGAGGTCACCATGGAAACCGACCACCGCCGCCCCATAAGCAAATACATCAAGCAGCGGCCCTGGAGTGACCGGGTGTCCTCACAAAGCCACCCACATGGCAGGTCTGCTGATGAGCCTGAAAGTGGCAGCGCGATGAGCGAGGTGGCTCACCGACTGTGGAAGGAAGGCGGCAGAAATGCAGGCAGCGGAGAGCCTGAGCAAAGAGCTACGCCTTTAGTGTTACTGTGCACCATGCGGCTGTATCAAGGTGCTGTAGGCAGCTCTGGGTCCATAGACTCCCTGTGAGAGAGAGCAACCGGACAGCACAGGAGGCTTTAAATGAAACTGTCCCCGTATAAGTTACTATCATTAATGCTCACGCAAAAATCCCGTCTAATTCCACACTATTTTCGCTCCTCTGTCAGAACTGGAACAGGTGACCGTGGTGCAAATCTCCGGCCCGATTCCCCCTCTGCATGGACCGTGAAGGACTGTGCTGGGAGTCTCAGGAAAAGCCCAGGCTGGGGTGAGGGAGCTCTGGAGCAGCCGGACAGGGTGGGGCCACCTGACACCGGCGTGTATTTTTGGGCAAAATTGCCCTCATCTCTCCAGCAACTGTAAACCCGAGGGTCTTGAATTTTCATTCAAGCGGACGCATCGCTAGGGAAACTCATTAAAAATAAACCTGTCACCATGGACGGCAGGGACCCACGACCAGAAGATCCAGGCAGACGGGAAACAAATGTAATGTGGCGCAAAGCCAACCGCTGTACATTAGCTACTAATATAATTATTAGTAGAAGCCCTATGTCTTTATTATTAAGAAATGCTTTGCAATAATTTTTGACCAAAACTTTTATATTAATAAGATGGAGTCCCCCTCCTAAACCATTTTTCAAGAGTTGTCTGCTTAGGAATCAAAATCATACTACCAGTAGTATAGTGAATTGCACAGCATTTCATTGTTTTGCATTGCATCTTAATGCATTGAATCACACTGCATCACAAAGGGTGAATCATAACATAACCCATTAGTAGTTGCTTCATATGCATCTTTAATGTATTGGATCATTGGTAATGCATTGAGGCATTGAGATGTTTATTCCATAGGTGATAGAGATGCACATGATGTGTGTGTGTGTGTGTGTTGCCAAATATGCCAGTCTGATGCAGGGGTGAGAGACCAGACCAGGCCAGGCTGCTCTAATCCCCCGTGCATTAGGCCTGTTTCAGTCACATGTCACACAAGGACCTCAGGACACCCTAATCATTCTCAGATGGAGCACCATGGCAACCACCTGGAAGCCAACTAGTAAATATTCCAAAGTGTCCCTGTGAAGGTCTCCAGGTCGCTCATTCTCGGGGGAAAGACAGGTGAGCAGAGACAGCTGATGAGGCGGCCCATAACTTGCCAGGTGCCCCAGACTCCTTACCTTTAAAATCTCAAAATAGTGCAAGCAGTGGTAGACGGGCGTGAGGAGCAGCCGGGGGAGCACGTACTGCACAGCCTCTTTGAAGCCCTCGCCTATGGACTGCGGGATGGCAAATGACAGCATGTTTACAGTGTGCAGCACATACAGAAGAACTCATTCCCAGTTATCAATGACACGCTGCAGGTCTCCGTGCCCCAAGCGCTTCTGAAGACCAGGTGCTCAGACAGCCCGCTTCACTAAAACACCCAAGCGAGAAAGCAGCAAGTGTCACTACAAGCAGACCCTGGGGAACAATCTATATGGCCAGGTCTTACCTGCAGGTAGAAGGCAGCCCCCGGTTTGGACAGCTGGCTCAGGAAGTGGTCCTGAAAGCCAGTTCGCAGGATATCCTGGGCGTACGCCTCGTACGGGTCGAAGGCCAGCTCCTGAGAAGAACATGCTCTTATCAGCGGATGGCGACGGCCCTTTAGCACCCAAAAGGGTCTCATCATCTAAAGAGTATATTATGAAAACCGTGCTGCCATTTAGCCAATGGTCACAGCTATCGGCCGGACACGAGATCACAGATTACACAACATGCATACAATTCCGGGTATACTTTATAAATGTAGACCTTCTCATTATCAACTACTGCTATTAGTAGCTATTCAGCTTGAAAAGCACCCAAAATACTATGCTGTACAAATAAAAATCTCCACAGCATCATCATCATCAGCATCTCGCATTTCTACATCCGGCAGAATGCAGATGAAGGACGCCACACTGCAGAATGTCGTTGCAGTGCACTGCGACCCTTGTCCTTAACTGTCATTCTGAAAGTTCTTCCAGGACACAGAGAGAGACACGTCTCTCACTGTAATGTAATGAGGCTCCTCTAAACAAGCTGAAACTCAGAGGCCGAAACAAATGAACACAAAACATAATGTCCTTGGGAAAGGTAACTGCTTTTCTTGTCTGAAATGATCATGTATTTTTGCGAATGCAACTCATCTTTCATCTTTAATGTCATTTGAGAATGACACACAAAGTCCCATGATAAAGATCTGGCTCCTCACCTCGGCCAGGTCCTCGAAACAGCTTCCCACCAGCGGGTGAGGGCTCCCCTCGTCCGTCATCTCCACTGTGTCCTCGATGAGCCCTAACAGCTTCAACATAAGCTCCTGGATGTCCACGATACGACTGAAGATGTTTTCCACGTCCTATGAAAGCAGCGGGAAGGCCTGAGTGAGGTATCACATACGGTGACGTATCACAGCCATAGACCCAAACACGCTGCTGGCCTGGACACCCAATCGCTAAACATGCGAGAAGTCCGGCAGCCAAATGAACAGATTCCCATGAGCTCCCATTGCTGCACAGAGCACCTACGTGATGAGAGAAGAGCTTGGGGTTGGACACAAAGGGCTCCCGGAAGACCTTGATGATGAGGTTGAGGTCTCTCAGGTATTGCCGTAGCTCCGCCATGAAGGTCTTCACAAGGTCGTAGTACATCTGCACCCCAGAGCCTGAAGGCTCCTCGTCCATGAGGGGAAAGCCACTGATGTCCTCCTCGTCTTGGTTAAACATGTCCATCAGTACCTGGCAGGACGGGGCCAACCTAATCATTACCTGCGCATCCTGAAGGGTTACAGCTTGGAGGAACATCTCTGCCCCGTACGATACAGCAGTGAAGTCCTGCCCTGCATAGTAATGGGGGACTAGGACAGGCTCAAGCATCCTTCAACTGTCCTGAAGGACTTGGGCAATTTGAGCCCATTGTACTTTAAAGGAATAATAACTAGGAGCCAATTGGCTCATCTGTCGAGCAAGATGCTGCGTGTCAACAGCAGCCAAACTCTCATATCCCGAGGCATAATTACTACAAAGATTCAATATGCCACCCTGAGCATATACCATGAAGACACCCCTCGGTAACACAGACAGCACTGAAGAGGAAGTTACCAGAGATATATGTATGAGATCATGGTAAAATGTCCACCACTCACTGGGCCAACACGGGCTCAGCTGTGGTCAAGAGTTCACAGCTATTATCTGCTATCCAGTCCTCAGGGACCCAGACAATCCATGCTATTGCTTCTCCAAGCCCCCAGTAGTGAGCAAAATCGTGGACTGTCTGGGGGCCCTCAGGACTGGGCTGGAAAACACAGGTTCATATATTGGTGAGGGAGACCTGGGACTCCATTATTAAATAGGAAGGAGACCCTGCGGGATGAGATGTCAGGCAAGCCGAGCACCCTGTAGAGTGTCCTGTAGCACATCACACTGACAAAGAGCATCACCCTTCCTCAAGCACTGCAGCCCTCTGGCCCACGCACCTTATCTGCACACATTGCCACCTTGATGTCCTGCTGGGAGATCTCATAGTGTCGGATATTAATGACATAGTTTCCAGCCAGCTTCAGAATGTCTGCGGAGATGTACTCCAGAACAGCTACGATATAGACGGACACCTGATGGTCGATCTTGTACCCCAGCACCTCCTGTGAACATGAAAAGAATTATACGAAAAACAGCAATGGAGGTTGTACAGGACTCATGCCAATCAGTCATTGAAAAGAATCATACTGGATATTTAAGGCGCTAAATTATACATATATTATATATGGATAATGGGTTATATATTTATGCATGACAAAACCACTATGTTCAGAATGATATGTAAAAAATCTGTTTCTGCTTGAGCTCAGGATATCACACTCCATACAATAGAGTCCCATGAGTTTCCCAATAGAAGGCTTGTGGCTCCTCCTAATGGCAACTCTTCGTATTGCACAAACAGTACACACAAATGAGAGATCTCTTCTCAGGTACAGTGGGAGACACCTTGAGAAGTGGGTGAATCTTATCCACGGGCAGCAGAGGATTCCTCCTCTTCCTTTTATCTATCGCAGCTTGGGCATCGGCAATGGCCCACTTGTCGATTGGGTGAGGGAAACTCTTCTGTACACGCTCCTGAGAAGTGACAGTGAACTTTTTAGTGTGGTTGAGGGTTTAGTTACAAAAGTAATAGAGAAAATAAAAAACACTGATTATGAAAATAAAACTTACTATAAAAATAAAACACTGATTAAAAACTTAAGAAATGCAAATGAGACTCGATCAGGGTGAGAAGCACAGATAACTGATGATCATCCTGGGTGGGTTGCATGGAGGTCATGGGGCGATGGAGATGGATGACACGGGATACGCTATTTTTACCTTTATTTAGGGCCACAGCCCTGGAAGCGTGGTCAAGGTAATATAAGAATGACCCAGACCAGTCAAGGATGTGCCATACATACATACAGTTCAAATCAGACAAAGGCAGCAGGGTGAAGAGACGGATATTGAATTTGTCAAAGTTGGCCGGGACTACAGCAGGGCAGCGCTGGTGAGACTCACCTCCACATCGAGCACGGTGCGTGGCTGGGCCTGGCACAGCATGCTGAGCAGAAGTAGGATCAGGTCCTCGATGTACTGCAGCGCGTCCTCCTTGGAGGACAGCTTTGGGTGCACCTGGCTGAGTACCTGCATGCACAGCACAACCCACTGGTGAGCACATCTGTGAGCACACATCCCAATCCCAAACTCACGCACGCTTTCCAGAAAAGGGCCTCACTACACAGATGGGGAAATTGCTTAACCTGGCATCTTGCCAAACCCTCCTGATGGGAACATGACTAAGCAAGATTGTTCTTGTCTCGATTTCCTTCCCCAGTCGTTCTGTTAAAATTGCCAGAACATCGATGACACGCCATAAAACAGGCCAAGAGCGCTCTCTCCCAGTCATGGCCAATGAGTGGCTCCTGCACTGCGAATGCGACTAGCAGGAAGAGCGAAGGCTTCCAAAAAGGTCCTGATGACATCAGAAAAGGTCCCTACAGGACTCATTGGGGACACAGCCCCAGAGCACTGAATAAACCAAGGTAGGAGCGTACAGGCGGCCAGCGACCACAGAGGAAAAAGTCACATAGACATGGGGAAAGTGAAAGTAAATCCCTCACAGAATCGGATATAAATCAAACACAGGAAGTGATTACTGGGTACTCAGCCCCCAGCTGCAGGTGTGGCACCCAGAGACTCTCTTTACCGGAACATCACCATCAGTTCTAGGATTAGAACCACAACCCCAGAATATCTTAGCACTCAAGCCACATGACGCCATTCAACCCAGCAGCCCAGGATAAGTATTCAGAAGATGGATGGATGGATTTCTTTGCATCAGGCTGCCCCCAAATTACTATGACATCCTGCCATCTGCTATCTCTTCCAGGCCTTTCAGTGTAAACCTGACCGGGCTCATATTTTTAGCTTGTTACAAACTGGGGTTACAACTTGAACGATATAGCTGGACAGCAAACCAAAACTCCAGTTAACTGCCTTGTTCAAGAGTACTACAGCAGGACCATATGTGAGACGTCAAGGTTACAAGTGCAAGTCCCTAACAGGCAACTAAACTGCTGCTGACTGAGATATTTTGGGTTTGCAGTTTCGGGTGGACAGAATCAGATGGGTACATGAGGCCCCAGGGCTGGACTTTCTGACAGAGAGTATCACCCCACTGGCACCCCCTGCTGTCCCCATCCCACAGTTCCCATATCAGAAGTTGGAGCCTCTTCAGCTTTATTTCCCCCTCATTTCCAGGCCTAAAGTGTTCTGAAACAGAACCATATCAGCAGAAACATCTAGAGCAAAATCACCCACCAACTTGTAAAAATGGGAAATAGCATCATCACTGGAACTTCACTGTGTCAGCATATAATGAATAACTAGTAAGAAAAAGACATGTTACATCGCATATACTTAATGCTTGTTCTTATAAAACTACTCTCCACCTGAACACATTAACACAAAGCAACATGAAACAATAAAAAAGCAAAAAGCACTAGTACAAAAATCTTACATGATGCTGGATGTATAATCATGAAGTGCCTTTGTTCTGTTCAACATAAACTGTAATACATATGACATATCACACTCATTTTCCTGAAGTTTGAGCTAAATTACCCGGATGAACAATTCTACAGTTTCTCCTTTTTTCTTTACTTGGATAATGAGTAGGCTGTATTAGAGAGACATCCTCACTTGGGAGGGAGCCTGAAAATCTGGGGCTACATTTGACAAGCTGGATGGAAGTTTACATCATAGTGGTGACAGGACAATCTTCCTAATCTTTTCCTTAAACAATAAAACTGTTGATCTGAAAGAAGGGGGAAAAAAATTACACAGAACGTTCCGTCACACATTCCTTCACTGCTTATCGGGAAGGGGCAAAAGTGTTTCAGCTGATTGGCTTTCTGATGGGCCAAGCAGGGTTGGTGAGGGGGTGTGTCACAGACAGAACAAAATATCTGCAAACGCTTAAAGGACAGACTTCAGTTTAAGCCAGTGGTATATACATTCCAATCTCATCATTTTACCAAAAATATCCAAATTAGGAATACCATGTGTACTTTATAGACCTTCCTCTTGAACAACAGTGCCCCACACTGTGTAAAGCCTCATTCTCAGCATATTCCAGCCTGAATGGACAGAGAAGCAGTTTAGATTTTATCCAGGTCATAGACACCAGGCTCCCCACTGCTGGACTCTCTCTACTCAGACCACTGCGCTATGGTTAAGGTTACAGCACAACAGCGTCAACTGATGGTAACACAAAGCACTACACCCAAGCTGATGGACAGGATTCATTAATATTCAATTTCTCCTCAATACAGGCCAGAATACTCAAATTCAAAACGAGGCTCCCAGGGATTACAGGGCATAGTCACTGAGACTCTTCCTTAGAACCTGGGAGTCACATGCTTATCAGAATACAGTGCCCCCAAATGACTATGGAGTTGCTCTCTCCACACAGCCACTGACCCATCTGAAAAACGCAAGTAACACTAATTCATCACTGGCCAGGTTCTATAACTTTCAAGTCAAATACATATAGACTAAACTGCCTGTGTAAATCCACACTGTGCCAGCACCATAATAGTCACATCAGGGCAGTGCCGGTGACCACAACTCTCCCCTGGCCATTCCTCCTTTTCCACATGCGTTTGGGGGAGGAGTCGCAGAGCAGGTGACCAGCCGACGTGGGCTGGGAGTCAGATGACGACACAGTGAAAGCGTGAAGCGTCATGGCCAGATTGCTCTCCTGCAACACCAAACCCAGCACCCTTATCAAAGTCATCATGCCAGCCATTACTTGGTGACAGAGCTGGACAGCGTGAAGAAGAAAATACGTAGACTCCTTGGAGTCCTACTTTAATTCACAATGCCAGCAAATTCCTGCCATAGCCAAGCGCTTTCAGAACGGCAACGCTCGCGCCAAGACCAACAGAGAACAGAGAGCCTGTCTGCCGGACAGGGGGGATGCTTTGAAGTTCTTAGAGCTGCTTCATGTCATATTGACATGGGGGGGGCAGCTCTGTCACAAACAACCTCTAAAGAGTCCCCCCCATCCACCATGCTCTGACTTGGCAGGACCAACTGGGCGAGACCATTCCTGGAATTCCTGCGGCTGGCAGCACCAGGCTTGCCAGCTCTGCCCACGGGTGCCGTGCCTGAGGCAGCCCATCGCTCGCAGATAGTGAGCGGGGGGGGGGGGTTGCTAAGTGTAGTACAGGCTTCACAAGGGGACTGGATGATGCCCACAGTCACAGAGATTCAGATGTAACTGGGAAAAACATATCGTGATTTTTATCGAGGAGAGCAAAGGCTCCTGGGGACACTGAGGGCCACCCGAGAACACCCCCAGGGGCCCCACACGGCAGACGGGTGAAGGAGGAGGAGCCGTGTCTGACATCCTGTGGGTCCGTCCAGCAGCCCGCTCACACAGACATGAGAGTCCCGACAGCTCTGGTGAAGGCAGGTGGGCAGCCCAGACCTTTCAGGGAAACTGAAGAAACACAGTTCTGGCTTGGCTGGGGCATAGAGGAGAGCGTCTAGAAATCGGCTGCATCACAATGGCCCAACAAAGAGGTCAGGGGTCTAACAGGCAGAAAGAACAGCACCTTCCCACTGTGTCGAGCCTCCTCCTCCACCAGAGCTGCAGTAACAGACCACAAGCTGTTTCCCAGAGGCCCAGGGAGAGATTTCCTAGGAAGCCAATTAAAATGGATGCGATGCTACGATAGGACAAAATGGAGCCTCTGCAAATCCATCACAGCTCTGCGAAGACGTGACAATGTTCGGCACTTAGCTCTAAGTGCATGGCAATCCAAGGATCCTGGAACGGCTCCGTAATCAAAACCACACAGACATTTGTGGAGACACAGCTTTCAGGCGTCTGAAGCTGCTCTTGCTGGACAGTCTGCTATCAACCAGCCTAGTCGCTCGCACAGCAAACGTGCAGCTAATACTAGCAGGGAGAAAGAAAACCTCAGAAGATAATCATCGTATGGAAAATATCAGAAGCCAGTATATACCCAATATATTGTTCCTGATGATCACAATTCTGTATTGGTGGTATACGAAGAACGCAACACTTTGGGGTGGTATGCAGCATAAAAAGTTTGTGAACCACTGCTTCACACGGTTTTAAACAACCCCGACGTTTTTAAATCATAATTAAATCAGGCCTGCCCATCAATCATTTTCTACAGATACTAAAAACACAATGATCAGTTCTGCTAATCAGTAACCCCTGTTCATCACTAAAAAAAATAAATAAAAAATAATAAAGGCCTCGCTTGGTGCCATGTGCGTTTGTGTGTGTGTGTGTGTGTGTGTGTGTGTGTGTGTGTGTGTATGTATATGTATGTATATATATATATATATATATATATGTGTGTGTGTGTGTGTGTGTGTGTGTGTGTGTGTGTGTGTGTGGAGCAATTTCAATATTGTTCTACCTAATATTTGTAGAAATATTGTAAAATATTGCAAACTATTTTCAGACATTGCCCAGCTTTACTTGGTATCAGAATCGGTTTTGGTGATTACCAAAAAGCAACCACTGGCACCTGCAGGATCTGGGGGGGGTGGGGGGAATTGATGCATCCCTACTGCAGCTAACATCGCTACAAATACTGCAGCTGCTTCAGCTAAAAAATCCCAGCCAGTTTGGAAGAACTTCTTCAGTCCCACTCGCGGAGGTATCCTTCAGCTACCGCAACACCCTGCAACTCGCCTGCAAACCCTGAATAAAAATAGCAGTTTCCTCACTGGTGTACAGGGCTGAGGGAGGGACCAACCTAAGCAACTTGAGATAGCACCTCTCTGTTTGCATTATATGTGAAGCCTGTCAGCTCTGGCACACCGAGCCAACTGTACCTCACTTTGTCATGCCCGCTGTGAGAGAACCGTGAGTATACAAAAAATCTGGCAAGCCTGCCAGCTGCATCGCAGGAAAGCAGGAAGATCCAGGAGGAGAAATGAAAAGCACATCAGAGCTGCCAGAACGCGTCTGCGGCAAGAAAGCCCCGAATTATGCCCAGCTGGCAGATACAAGCAGATCAGAGATATCACTTGCGACTAGATATTCCAGTTCTTCCCAAAGCAGCAATACAGATTAGTGCTTCAACTCAATCATAACCACCCCCCACCCATTTTGTGATATTCCTTGTGCATCAGACACTTATTTTTGTGATTTGAAGGGGCTATTTCAGTCTACTATCAGTATTTTTAATCTGGGGTCACCGCACGAAGAAGAGTGTCTGCAGCAGGTCCCAGAACCCCTCCTATAAAGAAAATGCTCGTCATCTGCAGCCGGATCACATGGCCGCAGACTGAGCCCGGCATGCCACGCCAGTGCCCCCAGCACCCACCCTTCTGACGTGACGTCTCTGTGCTTGTTTAAGCGCTGGACGGTGGCCAGCAGTGGCACCCCTACCCCTTTCTGAGGTCAGCATTTCTCCCCCACTAGCAGGGGTGCTTCTCACAGGCTGTTTAAAAGTAGCATGACGATAAAAACAGGCTGACGGGAGCCTCTGGCTCCAATGCCACGGGGTGAGGAAGTTCGGAGATGATCGAAATGGGGGTCGGTCACTCACCTATGACCTGGGCGACCAGAGAAACGAAACAGAAAGTTCAGAGTGGGATGCGAGCCCCCCCCCCCCCAGAGAGGGGATGCATGTAAAACCCCAATTTCACTTCACATTTCCCATCACATTTTTTTGGTGCTGTTGCCCAAGCTTGGCACATGGACGGCGCAGCTTTCAGCTGCATCCAGAAAGCTTATGACATGCAGGCTGCAACAGGAACATATCAGCATTCCGCTGAAAAAGTGAAACACTCTACAAACTATATCACGGATAATGTTATGTTAACTTGGATCCCCACAAAGTGCAATTTTTAATCCTTGAATGCAGGGAAGTGGGGTGTGCTGCGCTCCAAATATGATTGCAAGAGGACAAAAGTCTAAGTCTTTAAAGTCCTGGTGCTCCCTGTTTTGCTGTATGGCTGTGAGAGATGGATGCTATCCAGTGACCACAGACTAAAACTACACTTTTTTCATGCCGTCCTTGGGTTCTGCTGGTTTTACTTTATGTGGAACGAGGGACTCTCAAATGAGGCACATTACCTGCAATGTAAGGGAGCGTCAGTTACGGCACTATGCCCATGTGGCATGTTTCCCTGAGGGTGATCCGGTTCAGCATGACTGCTGAAGAGCTGAGCGACTGGAGCAGGCCAAAGGGATGGCCATGTAAAACCTGACTGCAGCAGACAAAATGCCATTTCCAGTAGGTGGAGGATCTCCAACCAGGATCTCAAGGTGTTCTGTCATGTGGTGGGTGTAGCAACATGCTGTACCAGCGCATGCTCCCCATTGTGACCTGACCAGACCTATATAGTTTTCAGTTTCAGACCGGCTCAGAAACATGGAGGGCAAAAAACCCTTCCAACATGGCGGACAGCACTGGATACTCCATAGACACAGCACAGGTCAGTTTATTTTCTATCTGTTCCAAGCAACTAAAATCTAGATGACCTATCAAACACAAAAAAACAAAAATATGAGAACAAACTAAGTTTTGGGCACTTGCCATCCCAATACAGGACACAATTCAGTATTTCAAGTCACTAAAATCAGCAAAATCCCTGCGAGAGCTCAACTTTGGCGATGTCTACTAGGGCTGAATGATGGAAAATAGCAGCAATTTTTCTGACAAACATTGTGATTACGATTTCATTTGCGGTATAATTTTATATGCCAAGCTTCAGTTCAATATTAAGTGTGTAATAAATTAAAAACATATGACGCTGCATTACCACATGAGATACCATCAAAATATGAACTGGTGTATATTATAACGCAAGGATGAGAATTTAAAGATGTGGTGTGTTAAGTTAAATAAAGTAATGAATACAGAACCGCCTTTTCCCACGCCAGTGAACAAGCAAGAACTACTTCGGTGTATGCAGCCCACTTTCCTTAATAATAAGATCATACCCATACCGATTAAAGTGATCTGTTCTTTTAGGATTTATGTTAAAGCGAGGCTTTTATTTTATTACTGTTGTGGGATTAAGATTAATTTCACAAGATTAATCTATGGGAATCAATGAGCACAAAAACATATGACATAAACACGACTGTATTATAGGTTCTATGGCTTTTCTGGGGCTTTGGTGTGAGGATTATTAACTGCCTCATTTTGATGGGTCATGCTAATGCGATTTCTCATTAACAAAAAATAAAGGTGTGATACGCTGAAGGATGTCACTTCGTTCAGCCCTAATGTCTACCCATATCATGTATAGAATCCCTGTCCTTTCACTACCACCAGGGTGAAACCTTACAAAAGTACAGACAGCAATAGGTCTGTTTATGTGTAATATATTACATTTAATGCATTAATAAATACATTCTTGCTTGCCTCTATTTCTGCATCAGAAAATTTAGTCAATAACCAATATACTTTTGTCTAATATCACAGGTGCAGATGGGGAAACTTGTCAGCGATTATTAGCAGAATAACATTACAGTTAAAGTTTGTAGAAAATCAAAGATCAATCTGCTGGCCAGATTTAATAATGAAATGAAAACACTGCAGGAGTTATAAATAAACGGCTGTATCACATCTTGATTGTAATGAATCCCTCCCAAAAACTAACAAAACAACTTGTTTATTCTTCAGTGTTCTGGAGTGACAGTGTAGTTTCATGAGAAATTTAAGTGTGAAATTTAACCTACAAGCTCTTTCTACACAACAGGAACTGGGAGACCGAATCTCCTCCTCTCTGGGTTTTCTTTCTCAGATGGTATTCCGCAGAAGCACAACCCAGGCTTGTCAGTTAGTGCATTCAATTGAAAAGCAACTAGCCGGCATTTTGACTAAAGAAAAGTGGTAAAAATAAGTGGCAGACCGCAGAATGAGGCCTTGTTATGCCCTCCAG
>JAODKF010000047.1:17856247-17868865 GCA_026779585.1 Mormyrus proboscirostris
ATAGAGAATCTATGGGGCATTGCCAAGAGAAAGATAATACATGAGACCGAACAATGGTACACACACACACACACACACACACACACACACACACATATATAAACACACTTAAAAATTTACAAATACAGAGTATGTTATCAACCCAGCTCAAGCAGAATTAAGATTAACATCGGATGCCCATTGGCTTTATGCCAACTTGTATTACCTCTCACAATTCTGCCCCATGTAAAGCCAAATGTCTAACTGCAAACTGAACATTTTCACGTGATTGTAATCCTATAGCCATAAACCAGCAACTGCTTCCCAAGTCTCACGTATCTGAAGAGCCATGTTCCCCAAATCTCTACTTCAACCCATTAAGCAGTCTTGTGTTTGTTATACTCTTCCACTGGGCCATCTGAGTGAACTAATCAACTCCAAGCCGATAATCAACCAAACTGGGAGTGCAGAAGGTGAACTGCAACAAGAAAGGGACAGACGCAGGTTCCTCAGTAACAGGTCTTCAAGCATTTATGCTAGAGAACATGGAAAAATTCAGAGTAAAGAACTTAGCGACTTTGCCTATTAACGCACAGATCCCCAGCACACTGGCAGTGAACCATAGGGGCATCACAGCATGGTGCAGGAATTGACAGCAAGCAAGGCATCTAGTGAGTGACACTGAGGTCTGCAAACCAGCGTAATGGCTCACCTGAGTCTGATGGCTAGCAAGAGCCTAGGAATCCCTTCTGACGGTAAGAGAAATAAAGGATGGCTTCTATACCCTACTGTATACATGACGATACAGTAGGGGAAAGCATATGCATGCAGTCACATAAGACTCACGTGGGTCAGAACTGTCAGCAGCATCTTCACACAAATACTGCAGCATCTCATCAACTAAGACCTGGAATCACAACTGCAAACAAAAGACAACCGGACAGGCCTGTCTGTAGGTAACACCACAAGGAGTATGGGGACACTATACTCTGGGCCATCTCACCATTTTGCTTCCAGATGACCAGAGAAAGACCCACATTCCCCATACCCACTGCATGCCAGATACTAGGTCCTGAGAAGGAAATGCAACAACACACAGTCATCTGCATGCCATCTACAGAAAGCATGTGAAGGTCAGCAGCGGGGCCTGCAGGCAATGTCACATACACGCGCACACACACACACACTTCCACAGTATAGATTTGGACCGTAAACTTGTGGCCCACCTTTCACAACAAAGTGTGCCCGGCAGAGGAAGTTGCATCAAACGCTTTTGCGCAACATGTGCACACCACAGTCAAGAGTGAGAGAAAAAAATACTGGCAGACTAGTTTAGATTACATACGCCCATCCAAAATAGATGCTGGCTGTTGCGGTGATGGTGACCGTCCCAAAAAGGGCCCATGAATTTTAACACTGTTTCCATCCCATAAACGTTACCCTCACATCAAACCACAAATGGATCTAGACAATTTAAAGCACAGCCCGCCCAAGACAGCCCATCTATCTACAGTCCTTCACCAGCAGAAGCGCATAATTCAATCCTGCACATTCTCGGAGACACTTTAGCTATAGTGGGCGGCTGCTGATTTTATACAGAGCAGAGTCTCAGTTGTTTACCTGCTTAACAGTATCCTATGTATATCTATATTTGAACAGATGGTTGAAATATAGTCATTTTCTGCCAGTGCTGTATCAAATTACAACCACGTTTATGGTAAAATGTCAATACAAAGAATAAACAAGCACGCAGGCAGTACAGCACCTCCCATCCACAGCAATGATACGATTGTTTTCGATAAATTATCCGTGTGGCTTAGTTTTCTGTATTTAACAAATCATCAAACTAAATAATGCATATATAATAGATCGGTGAAGAATCTTTTTAAAAAATCTTCGTTAAATTATTTGATTTACCCTCGACGCCTTAAAATTTTTGCCTATCCACCGGTTCGATTATTTTTACGGACAGCATGATGGTGTATAAATGTGATTCCCCCCCCGTCAAATAACGATCGCCCTACAGCGGGTCGCTTTCCGCCAGGTAACCCGCGCCCCGTCAGCCCGCCCGGGCTCCCGACGCTGTCACCAAACCAGTCGACCCCCTACTCGGATTACCTTGTTCAGGGAGGGCACCAGGAGCCCCCGCCATTTCGATGCGTTCTCCTCGCTGAAGAAGTCGTACTGGAGCTGGGCCGCTTGCATGGTGGCTCCCGCTCGGGCGCTGTCCCAGATCCAGCCCGCGAATCCTCCCGCCGGCTCCTTACATCAAACCGGGATGGCAGCAGGGGGGGGGCTGGGTGAGGGGGGGAGACAGGACGAGCGGCCTTGGGAGCTCCGCCAAGCGGGGCCGTCCGACGAGCGTAGCGGTGTCCAAACGGACCAGAGCCGGAGACAGCAGCCGACGTGAGGTGGTTCCCAGCTCGCCCAGGAGTTATCCTGTTAGCAGCTAACCAGCTTAGCAGCCAGTTAGCTAGCGAATGCCCCCAGCATCAGGGCGGTGTTCACGACACGGGCGACTCGGTTAAAAACGCCGCGCTCCCTCACAGGCGCTTACTCCACTTTAGCCGTCACTGACTTGCGGAGAAAAGCCCCCATTTCTCCGTCGCTGTTGTACACAAGAGCCCATTTTCGCCGAATCTTCCGCCGAAGAGGAAGGGAGGGAGGCTCACCTCGTTATCCTCCATGGATTTAACATTATCAGCCTGTGCGAGGAGAAGACCGCCGCCGGCCAATCGCTCGGGTTAAATGGAGAAGTGACCCGGGTCCACCCGGGATGGCCCGAAACGCGCGCGAGCTACCTATCTGGCCCGATATAATTAACGCGGGTGATTGTTATGGCTCGGCTGCAGTTGTTGCTGGAACCAGGGCGGCGCATGCGCGGTGTGCGTCTTTACCGTACGTTGTCCGATGTGCCCGTTCCCTCCCCCCACACGGAGCGAGGAGGGTCACAGGCTTGAGCAATGGATCCCGGAAAAGCAATAGAAAATCAGAATAGCGCCGTCAGTGTCGAGGAGGCCTATTTTTTAATACTCCGTAGTCGTACGTACTTTCTGTGCGGTTAATGTGATTTACTACGAATTCTTTGATCTTGGAATAGCCTTTCTTGATCATCTATGAGACACACAAGCATACACAAACAGGGGAGAGTGGAGTTTGATGTCAGCCATCTATTCAGCCCCTCTGGAGCAGGTTTTGGGGTAACAGGCCATACTCAATGGCCCAACAGTGAATACTCTTCCAGCCAAAGAATTAAAACCAATGAACTTCTGCACACAGGCACACATTCCTAACAAGCAGAGCCACACACAAGTCTGTGATAATTATAATATTCCAGTTATAATTATCCTGGATTATTTAAGGCATACATTTAACAGGCTTCTGAGTCAAGAGTCTGGGCTATTTATTTTAATGTCGATAAACATTGCATGTGTACGATGTATTTTAAATAGAACTTCCCTAGATACCAAATCAGTGGAAATGGTCTTGAAAATTGCACTACACATCTATGGTACTGTATAGTGGGCTGCAATGTCACTCTAGTTAAGGACAAGTAAACCACTTTCTATAGTTTTTTTCATTAGAAGGGACATGTGTCAAATACATAATTCAAACAATGTAACAAGAACATCCTGGGAAATTTATAGAATTTGTCAGATAATTCTAAAAATAGGCACTGAAGTCTCAAGTTTTTATTGACAAATTTAAAACATTGGTTAAATGATTTTACAATTTATATAAGTACAATGATCACTTGTCAAGGATTCATTTTAAGCAACTGATTGCTTTGGGTAAAATAAACTTTTACAATCCTGTTTTTACGTCATTGCCACCACCACACTCTAACACAGTTGAATCTATCCATCCACCTTCAATAATCACTTACCCAGTACAGCATCACAGTGGAATATGAGTTTATATTTTCTTGTACACTATATGGCCAATATATGGGGTGGAGTGGTGGCTTTGGGGTCTGTACCAGTAACTGGAAGGTTGCTGGTTAAAATCCCGTAAATGGCCAGAGTGATTTACTTCACTGGGCCCTTGAGTAAAGGCCCTTAACCTGCAGTTGCTTCATCCTGGGTATGATGTTAATTTACATCCAGCTCTGTAAGCAGGTCCTCCAACTTACAGGGAAAACTGTTGGTGGCAGGATTGGCACTCTAGTCACTGGGGGTAAAAAATAACTCACAGTGGTCCATTCGGACTAGGTATCACATGATACATGGCTGCACTCAGGTTCTCATCCCTGAAGTGGCTTATCATGTGGTGGATGCAGAAATGCACTGTAATTCGTTCATGCTCCTTACCTCTCTCTTCACATGGCCAAATGTATGTGAGAACCCCTGTTAATTAGAGGAATTGCCTTATTAAGGCACACTCATTGCTGGCACGGGTGTATATTTAAACACACATCCACATAATCTCTTGCAACAAACATTTGCAGCAGAATGGTTGGTTGTACAGAAGAGGTTAGTGACTTTGCACTTGGCACCATCATAGAACGCCATCTTTCCAATGTCAGTTTGTCCAATTTCTGCCTTGTTAGAGCTGTCCTGGTCAGCCAGAAGTGAGGTGATTGTGAAAGTCAAGTTCAGATGTGATGTGGTAGGCCACACAAACTCACGGAGTGCGACCTAGGGCCTGTATCACAAAGCCAAATGTTTTGCTTAGTCGGATAACTTGTTATTAATACTGTTGCTCTTGATGTATTCATACATGAGGGCAGTGGTGGCTTGATGGTTAGGGAAGCGCACTTGTAATTGAAAGATTGCAGGTTTGTATCCCCCACCAGCATGTCACCACTGAGGTACCCTGAGCAAGGTACCGTCCCCAAGCACTGCTCCCCAGGCACTGAATTAGCTGCCCCTTGCAATGTCACGAAAGTCACATATGGGTTAAATGCAGGACGCATTTCGTTGTTGTGTGCTGTGGTGACCACTAAATTCTAAACATGAAGCCAATTAACTATAGTCATCAACACAATTATTGGTCCACTGCATAAATGAACATTTTGCCCAAAATCGAGGAATATACACTAATCATTGGCAGTTATGAGATACAGAGTTGCAAACACAATAATTTGAAAATAATCTAAAATGCATTTATTGTTTTTTAATTTAAAGGAACTGATGCAATAAAAATAATGTTACCTAGAACTGTGGCATAACCTAATTATAGGCTGTGACTTTTCAACAAACGTAAGTAATAAAATATACTTTATTTTTTTATTTTTTTAAAAATATACTTCATTTAGACGTAGACGAGACGTATACAGACGAGTATATTTTTCCAAGTTTTTGATTGGCTGGTGTGTAGGACTGGGCGTCGTTTCATTTAGTTAAGAGCCAATCAGCGCCGTTCATCTTACAACCGGGCAATACCAGCGTTTGACGTGACCTTAGCTTTTAGTTATTAAATGTTTCCGTTTTATTGTTGTATAACACTAGAGCATGAGTAAATACATTTTACCTCTTTCGGTAGTTGGAACTGTTTTTGGTGTCAGCGTATTGTTGAGGTATGGATGACTTTAAGCGTTGTTCTTAATCCATGATCTTGAGCACTGAAAAGGGACATTTCTGTTGCGTGTAGTACTGTACAGTTTCTGATAGAATAATTTACGTAATTCAAGAGTATTGTTAAGCTTCTATGTCTGTAGTTATCCAACTACGGTAAATTTTACATCAGGGTATTTTTGTAATCTTACGCGAAAAATAATTCATGGAGAACTTGACTGTTGTCACTGAAGTATTGCTGTAAAATCTGTACACTACTTTCATTTTTACATACCCACGTGTTACGATTGTCCTCGTAAGTTATGAATTTGACCTTGTTTGGGAAGTGTTTGATGTTCTATGAAGAGTATTAGTTTAGCATTGGTAACTATTTGGAAAAAAATGCATGCCTGCAAGATTAAGTATTTTTATTGCTTTTGTTTCCAACCAGGGATCATGTTACCGGGGGTGGTTGTCCCAGTAAAGCGAAGATTAAAGGCAAGACTGTGGTAATTACAGGAGCTAATACTGGCATAGGGAAGGAGACTGCACGCGACCTGGCCAAGAGAGGTAAAGGAATCGTGTGTTTGCAGTTAATGTCTTGGTAGAAAAATCACAATGGATTCCGAATAATCAACAGCAGTCTAAATGGCGTTTAAACGCCTTAGCAGATTGCCAGGAGATTCTCGTTTATTATTTATTTGTAGATTTATCTTCTGGCTGTGGAACTTGACAGAGCTAGAAGTGTACAGTCGATAATGTAATTTTGCTTCCCACTTAGTAATGCAAATTATTGTTATGCCGTAGCAAATGAACCGTTACTCCTCTTGTCATGGAGGAGGATGAGCTCTGATCATCTCTCATAGATACATACATACATACATACATACTTTATTAATCCAGAAAGAAATTTAGGAGTTGATAGTCCAGTGGACTTGAAGATGAAGTATTAGCATACTGCATTTTTAATGCAAAAATGTGAGTATGTGAAAAGTTCATTAAATACCAACATTAAAACCACCACATCCCCATAATGAAAAGAAAAATATCTTTGATATGCAATGAGGTCCCAAAGACACAAAATGATTGTTTACAGCAAAGCATGTTCTCTTAATGGTGTCAGTCTTTTATGGTGATCAGAGGGATTGTGGCTTTTCTGTTAATATTAACAACTTTAGGTTAATAATAATGGGACTCAGCTTTTGAATTATTTTATCCCAAGACAGTTGTGTAAACAGTTTACTTCACACAGGGACAATATACACACTACCAGTCAAAGGTTTTTGCACACAATGAGATTTTCTGCATTTGCATGTTACTCACTTAAAATGTAATAAAATGGCTTTGCTAACAAATAACTTTACAGTATGTTCGCCATTTGAGTACCTTTATTAGCACGAAAATGTGATATCTTTGATTCATCAAAGTAACCTCCTGTAGAAGTTATAATAGTCGAGAAAATTCGAGGCATTCTTTCCACAACGAACATTAAATACTGCTCTGTTTCATGGGATGAAACAGTTAACTAGTGCAATTAAAGTTAAAGGACAGCCTAGAACAGGACTATTCAAATTACGGTCCTCAAGGGCTGAGCACTGCTGATTTTACAGCCTTCCTATACAGTACCTGTAAGTCTGTGAGCCATGTATGAAGCCTCTGGCCATTCAGAATCAGTAATTATTAAATGAACTACCTGGGAGAACTGAAAATGTGGCCTGGATTTGGAATCGAGGGCCAGATTTGAATTGCAGTTGAGTTGTTCACTCAACTTTTTAATGCTTAATAAGAATAAAAAACCTGCAGTTTATGAAATAAATGGAAGAGTGGTAAAAACCTGCGGTGTGCAAAAACTTTTGACTGTTAGTGTATTTTAAAACAGTGTTCATGTTTAAGTATGTGAATGACACCTTGATGTAATCTATTTATGTTTGTATATTATATTAGTTTTTCTTAATATCAAACCTGGACTGCACACTTGATGTGTCGTTAAGTGTAGCATTTGACATGTTCCCCAGCCAGTGTCTTCTGTTATGGTGTAAATCCTAGAGTGTGCGAATCTCTCAATTCCATGCTCACTGTCTTCCCCTCTCCACTCTGCAATCTAGTCTAGTGTACACTACTGTCACTCAAGCCAAGGAATGCATATCGTTTAGCTGGAAAAATGAAGATAAAGAATCCATTAAACAAAGTCTCCACCTTCATTCCCCTTGAAGCTGCCTGAATAAAATAGTGGGGAATAACAGCCATTTGATAGATGTGAATCTGTCTTGGAATCCTGCTATGGGTCAGTTTAATATTGATTAATCCTCTGTTAAAGCTATAAATGCTGGCAGGATTTGCACCTGTTATCTGCTCTCACTAACCGCCTTTGCAGTTGTCCAAATAAGATCTTTCCTTCTGGGTAATTTGTACTCTGTACCAGGATTTTTTACAATAATTTGCTCATTTTCAGTTTGTTCGATTATAACATTCTTTAGATACATGCTTTTGGGGAACATGTTTTCTGTGAGCCTCCTTCAGTGTCTGGTCACTAGTCTAGTTTCTTGTTACTTTAGGTCTTTTATCACTTTATTGCAGTTGACCAATGGCAGTGCCCCATTACAGGGAAAAAGGAATGACTCATAGCCCAAGTGTTGCGTGTATGTGATCCAAAGATCATTATAACACTATATAGACAAAAGTATTGGGACACGCCTCTTAATCATTGAATTCAGGTGTTTCATCCAGACCACTGCTACAGGTGTATAAAATCAAACACCTAGCTATGCAGTCAGGTTTGCAATCATTTGTGAAAGAATGGGTTGTTATGTAGAACTTAATGAATTCAAGGGTTATACTGTCATAGGATGCCACCTTTGCAATAAGTCACTTCATGAAACTTCTTCCCTGCTAGATATTCCATGATCAATTGTAAGTCATATTGTTGCAAAGTGTAAGCATTTAGAGGGAACAACAAAAACTCAGTCGTGAAGTGGCAGACCATGTAAAATCACAGTGCAGGTTACCGAGTGATGAAGTGCATAGTGCATAAACTCAGTAACTGCAGAGTTTCAAATTTCCTCTGGCATTAACTCCAGTACAAAGACTGCAACATGGGCTTCATGGAATGGGCTTTCATGGCCGAGCAGCAGCATGCAAGCCTCACATGATCAAGTTTAATGCCAAGCGTTGGATGGATTGGTGTAAAATATGCCACCACTGGACCCTGGAGTTCTGTGGAGTAACGAGTCACATATTTCTGTTTGGATGAGGTGGATGCCAGGAGAATGGCACCTGTCTGACCTGCTTGTGCCAGCTGTAAAGTTTGGTGGAGGAGGGATAATGGTATGGGGTTGTTTTTCAGGAGTTGGGCTAGGATCCTTAGTTACAGTGAAGGGAACTCTTAATGCTTTAGCATACCAAGACATTTTGGACAATTGTATACTTCTAAGTTTACAGTGCGTTTCTATTTGGGGAAAGCCCTTTTCTGTCCCCAGTGCACAGTACAAGGTCCATAAAGACATGGTTGGGCAAGTTTGGTGTGGAAGAACTTGACTGGTCTACACAGAGCGCCGACTTCAACCCCATCAAACACCTTCAATACATGTCGTAAAAATTCCTGTAGGATTAATGTCCAGGAGTACCAATACTTTTTTCCATATAGTGGAATATAGGTACCGGCAGGTAAAAATTGAAAATTGGCCCATGTTAGATTTGAGAATGTTTTATTTGGATATCAAATAAAGACAATTTCAAGCCATTACGTTTAATGATTTAAGATATGAGATATGGCTATTAAGGTACCCTCTGATCTGATGAATGAGATTTATTTTCCATAACATTTGTGGGATATCAGTTCAAACGACCTCAACATCTTGACATCTTTTACCTGCTTCCAGGCAAAAAAACATTGTTTTCAGTTATATTTTGGTTCCTAGTGGGTTTATTTTTAGGATTTTCTGAGAACATTGAATGTGAAATTTACCAATATTTTTGGTCAAGCTGATAAAAAATCATTGCACTTCAGTAAATAATTTCAGTGTGGTTTTTGAAAGACAATGAAAAGGCATAGGTTGTCGAAAATAGTAAGAAATATCCTTTAAATCTAGTTAATTCTTTAACTGTGATGGAGAAATGATAGGTTGAATTTTCTGTTACAGTTTTGGAACTGAGCTTGCCTGGGATGTTTTGGTTTAAAAGCCAACTTTTGGTTTAAAAGCAGAGTGTGATGAACGATGGACCCAAAGCACATCTGGGCGGCAGAGCCTGCGTAAATCCTGTAAGGAGGCGTCTCCCTGCTCGTCTTTCTGTAATGATTCCCAGAATTCTCTGTGGGAAAGGGGGCCGGATCATCATGGGCTGCCGGGATGAGGAGAAGTGTGAGGCAGCGGCTCGCGAGATCCGAAGGGACACCTGCAACCATCACGTTTATGCGCGGAGGCTCGACCTGGCCTCTGTGACGTCCATCCGGGAGTTTGCCAGTAGGGTGAACCAGGGTAAGGATGTGGGGGTGGGGTGGTGGAGGGTGGTGGTAGTGACCGTCTCCCTCAGGCAAACACTACTACTGACACCCATCAAAGCATCTGTCAGGAGGCTTTAACTACTTTCCCTCTTGTGGACCAAACAAAAGGCTCCCCTTCAGACAATGCATCATCTTACAAAGTAAAGTGGTTGAATTTAATTTTAGGGGTATTTATTCTTTAATATGTGAACACCGTTACCCCTTTCTCAACAGTGTGATCCCTTTATCACATTTATGATTATGACACAGTGACTATGTACATCGCTCTAGGTCATAGCATCACTTTTCAAAGTGACTAAAATATAAATGTATCAATGTCTTTAAAGGGGCCGTATTATGGTCATTTTTATTTTTTTGAGGTCTTCTAAAATAGATTTGCATGCCTCATTGTTCCAAAAACACTGATACTGTACATTTCTATTCACCTCAAATGCTTTGTTAGAGCTTTACGCCCCACCCCCCATTAGTCCAATGTGCTCTGATTGGCCAGCCGGAATGATCGATCAGCCGGCATGATTTGTCAGCTGGCCATACATGTTCCACCCGTCTTACAGTCTGCAGACAGATTCTTGCAGGAAGGTGTTATGAGGTAACCTCACCATGTCACAGAAGTACGGGTTGGAATTGCAACAAGGCATTTCAGGCAGGTTAGAGAGGAGTGGTTTCTGTGGTGAGAGTTACTTTCTTTGGCATGTACTTTTGGCCTTAAGAAATTGCAGACTGTTTACATGCACATAAAAGCACACTAAAGGAAGGGGGTAAAACCAGCAAAGCCCCTTTAAAGAAACAAATGTCGTTATTCAGTTTTCTGAGAACGAATACTCTAGGAGGTTGGTCGGTAAGATGACCTGTTTGTGTCCCCTTTCAGAGGAGGAGCGAGTGGATGTACTGATAAACAACGCGGGGGTGATGAGGTGTCCAGCCTGGAGGACGGAGAATGGCTTCGAAATGCAGTTTGGTGTTAATCATTTAGGTAAGTTATTGGATCGTGGTGTGATGATTCCTGATAAACAGCCAGCAAATTTTATACTGCTGATCTTATTCTGTTGGACACAGCAACTTGTATATGTAATGTTCAGATGTAATTGGTGAATTATATAAAAGCATGTTTTAAATTTTTTTTCTAGTTGTGTAAGACCTGCTGTAAATATGAAATATCAGCAGGAAGTGACCTGTCATGTGACCTAATGAGGTCAAATGGGCCTGGTCCTCGATAGGTGGAGACCCAAGTCCTGCCCTCTCCTGTGTCTCTGGCTGTTTTCATACAAAGGTCACTTCCTGCTGACGAACCTTCTGCTGGACAAGCTTAAGAGCTCAGCCCCGAGCCGCATCATCAACCTATCTTCGCTGGCCCACATCGTGGGAGAAATGGATTTTGACGACCTCAACTGGGAAAAGAAGAAGTACGACACTAAGAAAGCCTACTGTCAAAGCAAGCTTGCCAACGTGCTGTTCACCAGGGAACTCGCCGGAAGGCTGCAAGGCATGTCACGGGCGTCTTTTTGAACGAAGACAGGTCACATGATACTGCTGTGCTGGAGGATTTGCTGCTATATAAATGCTGGCTCTTCCTGTGTGTGTCTTATGTGGTGCAGGCACCGGGGTCACCGTGAATGCACTGCACCCGGGGGTGGTGGCCACAGACCTGGGGCGGCACACGGGCATGCACCAATCCCAAATCTCCAGCACGATCCTTGGTGAGGTTCCTTCGATGGCTGTTTTGCATCGCAGTTCAACCATGTGGCCGAGGGCAATTCTAGGATTTTAGGATTTTTCCAGGATTTTTTTTCCACAGTTCATATAGAGGGGTCAATCTTATCCTTAGCCAATGATATGTCTATAATCTGTTAGTGACAGGTGATGGGGCACTCCAGTGGCCAATCAACTTTCAGCTATGGCCAATCAGCTTTCAACTGAGGTCCTGCTCCTGGAAATGCCCCACTGCATAGCCCTTATTCAAAGGAATGACTTTCATCACAACCACAAAAGAAAAATTACCTTCTGTTTTGCACTATTTTGTAATATAAATGTTGGTATAGTAACCCCCACATCTTTCCCAATTGTATTCCAATTGGAATCCCATCATTACAAACTTAAAAAGCATTCTTAAAGCAGCCAAATGTGGGAGGTGCTTTCCTACTTTTACCCTGACAGTGTTATAGTGAAAGTTGAAACTTTTCCAAACCAAAAACCATAGCTTAATAATGTGGCCTCTCAAATCACGTGGTGCAGCTTTTAGATCTGGTGACATACATACTTACAGTGCGGCCAGGAAAAACCTAATGAAAGGAATCAAGAGGGCAGAATACAACCACTCCTGTAAGAGTAAAAACATCATAGATTATAAGATATCCTTCAACTCCATCAACAAGTGATGCTTCACTGCCTGATAAAGTCAACAACGTCTTCATCTGGTATGACAGAGGAAACAGCAGCCTTGCAAACAGGCGCATACTCGCCACATCAGCCAGGTTTAGCACATGGGGCCTCTGGACGAGAACTAAAATTCTGTGCTGACCAGCTAGCAGAAGTGTTCACCCACATTTTCAACCAACCTGTCTCAAAACAATAAGAACATAAGAACTATACAAACGAGAGGAGGCCATTCGGCCCATCAAGCTCGCTTGGGGAGAACTTAACTAA